>JABEVS010000573.1:19084-36151 GCA_018290735.1 Coelastrella sp. MACC-549 | reverse complement strand
ACCACTGCACCAGGGTCCATGACTTCCAAAAGCTGCAGAGCAGCATACAACATTCACAAGGGGGCGCTTCAATAGCATTCACAAAGGGGCGCTGCAACAGCAGCATGTGCACCACTGCACCAGGGTCCATGACTTCCAAAAGCTGCAGAGCAGCATACAACATTCACAAGGGGCGCTGCAACAGCAGCATGTGCACCACTGCACCAGGGTCCATGACTTCCGAAAGCTGCATAGCAGCATACAACACTCACAAGGGGGTGCTTCAATAGCATTCACAAGGGGCGCTGCAACAGCAGCATGTGCACCACTGCACCAGGGTCCATGACTTCCAAAAGCTGCAGAGCAGCGTACAACATTCACAAGGGGCGCTGCAACAGCAGCATGTGCACCACTGCACCAGGGTCCATGACTTCAGAAAGCTGCATCAGTCACTAGTCCATTTGACACGCAAGTGAGCAGTCACAATGATTCCATCAGCACATGAGTACTCATGTGACTAGTCAACAGATAGTGGCCAATGACACAAACCCCTTCACAGCAACTGCATTAGCAGATATCATGCAGAGCGTCTGTTGCTCTGCTGGGGCTTGACTGCTGCAAACATGATAAACATCCTGCTGCGAATACGCTGATAGTCGCCGAGTCCCACAGCGCTGACGAGGTCCTTCAGCTCATCCTCCTGCCAGTATCTGAAGGTGTTGTTGCGCTCGTTGAATGGATTCAACACCTGGAAGCACAACAGACGAGCGTGAGTGAGTCAAGGTGGCCTCAGGTGCAGCAGACAATGTGCTGCTTCGCTCATACAGTGAACCAACAACACATAATAACAGGCATGACGCAGCACTGGAATTGATATGATATAGCCAACAGCTGGGGTTGACAGAGATGCCCGACCACATGGAGAAGATTACCCTGCTGCGCCACACTGGTGCTGCACACACAAGCGACACGACAACCTTGATGTCCCAAACAACCCCAAACACACAAAGCCAAGGACAAAGCTGCTAACAATCACTGTCTCCAGGCACAGCCACAGGCATACGTCACTGCATGACTGATGGCTTCTGCACCACAAACAACATGCCCGCTGGTGGTTGCTGTAATCTTACCTGGCTGATTGGCCTGACTGCCTGGTCCCCGATGATCTCCCCCAGGGGTGACAGGGGGGTCAGGAAGGTGCTGGCGACAAACACACCCCCAGGCCTCAACACCCGGCTGATCTCAGCCATGGCAGCCTGAGGGTTGGGCCAGCAGTGAATGGCGGCACCAGCATGCATGGCATCAACACTGCCAGTGGCAAATGGCAAGCGGCCGATGTCACCACGCACGGCGACAATAGGTGTGCTGCAAGGTCACACGGCAGGACGCAGTCAGCAATGCATCACCCTTCACTTGAAGACGAGGGTCTGAAGGCCTGCATCAGCTCTCAGCCTTCACTGATGGTCCACACAACTTGGAACAGCAAACATTGACACAAGGGCAACTGAGCATGCCAATTCACTGCTGCCAGTCTGTAGTGCTCCAGGCAAAAGGAGGAGTTGCGCCACTGATGAGACATGCACCTGGTGAAGCAAAAGGAGCACCCTGCCTGGACTTGTAGGGCGCATTCTCCACCATCATCAACTGTTGCAAGTCTAAGTACGGTGCACCGAGTCCCCCATGGCACGTACCTGGTTGCCAGGATCGGGTCCTCACTGAAGAATTGCTGGGCCTGCTGCAACATGGTCTCGCTGAAGTCGAGGGCCACTACACCCCTGAACTTCCTGCTGCGGGCAAACAACCGGGTGAAGAGGCCTGTGCCACAGCTGGCGTCCACCAGCACACCACCCACTACCGAGTGAAGATAGTCCATGGCCATCTGGAACTCCTTCTCAGGGCCCGGGAACCCAGCGCCAGCAAAATTCTGTCGCCACCCGCGCTCATAGATGAAGCTCACCAATGGCTGCCTGACAGAGCAACCAAGAACAGGGTTGTAGTGCTTTGAAAGCTTCCATCTGCTGGTCCAACACAAACCAGGCGGTGCAGCCTGCAACATCCACAGTACAGTGGTCCTGATGTGCACTTTTTTCCAACGTACAGGTGGGCATTACAGTTGCTGACATGCAGCGGCTTATATGCGATCATTTACCTGAAGAGTTCTGTTCCCTGCCACATCTTTTGCTGATACACCTGCTGCTGCACGCCACTGGTGAGGGTCAGGTCAAGGTAGTTGGACTTGGAGTCAAAGTTGCGGCCACAGCGCCCACAGCAGCATTGCTGCTGATACCTGCATGCAGCACCACGTGCCAACACAACATGCATCAGCATGCATACCAACATCACAGATATACAGCAGGAGGGAGGCTGAGTGCCAGGTGCTGCCTGAAGTGGCACACCAGGAAAGGTAACTGCTTGTTGAGGTGAGAGATCAGTCAGGTGTTCGTAGTAGGAGTGAATAATCATCAGGCACTACCCAAGCAGCTGCGAGTCGCCACACTGGTAAGCACTTACGGGTTGGAGCTTGGCACCACAAACTCAGTCGTCATGCATATGGGGCATGCAAAGCTGAACTCTGTGCTGACTCTCTGACCGGCATCTGCAGCTGTCACCGCCACACTGGAAGAGGCGATACTGTTCTTTGACAGGGCTGGACCCCTGTAGGCACGGAGGATGTTGATACCATTTTGGCCACTCACTCCACAAGTGCTGCTGCTGGAACTCAGCCACTATTGACAGCAGCCATCCCAAATATTGCGCGGCTCACCTGCTGATCAGATGTAGGCCTTCCCTGCGGTGTCGTTTGCAAGCATGGCGCATACGTGTGACTACCACTGATTTTGCATTAAAATTGCCGCAAATGCGAGGACTCTGCAGCATGTTGCTGGCCAGCTGGCGTGTATGCCACATGTGCCAAGCAGAAAACTGTATTGCAGGCAAAGTGCGAATCGCTGCAGCACAATTCAGACCAATGAGCGCGCAAACGGGACCCTGTCTAGCGGGTATACAAATCAATATTGGCCTCGCCCAATGTTTTGAATATACATCATGGACTCTCAGCCATTTTTTTGGCTGTACACAAGGTATCCGCACGCCGAGCAACCCTCTAACCACCAGGGCTGTTTGTAACAGCGACGCCGGATTGATGCTTTGACAAAGGCTATCGGGTACTCGTGCATGCATTGGTTTAGTGCATTTCACAGCAATGCTAGACGGAATCTCGTCGCCAAAGCAGAACGGGTCTGTGGCCCGTTTGGCAACAGGGTCTGTCTGTACGTCTAGGCATCAATCATTGAATGAGTCTAATATAGAACTAGCATTCTGACGGCCCAACTTCTGTTGTTTGCACGTATTTTCTTGAGTTTCTCTTCAGGATGAGGGATGTACTTGCGTTGCTGCCCGTGCTGCTGCTGTTGAGTCTCTCAACCGCTGGGTCTGTGCCACCAACGGATGTGGGGCATGTGGTCAACTCTGGGACAAAGTACACTGATGAAAGCGCTTATCAGCCAAAACGAGTGGCCCCGCGAGCGGGCTGGGCTGTGTGGAACCCAGCAAGTGGTGCATTCAGCTTTGCCTCATCTTCTTATGAAACTTCACACCATAAAAGTAAGAAATTCAAGCAGTTAGCTTCGCCATATTGAGGCATACAGTTGATGAGCAAACATCTTGCATCACTAAAGGCAGTGTTTGTGATGGCTGGCCATGTATATAGGACTGCACACTGTCCATGTGGGTTGCAGCTCTGCAGCTTTCATGTTGTCCTGGTTTCTTCACTGAAACAGGTGCTGAGGGTGCATATCTTCTCAGGTAATCATTGGCTACAGACACTGATGCATTTCAACAGCTGGCACTGGCCAAAGCACGGCATGCACCTGGAACTGCAGGTACAGCTCCGGCCTCTGCCAACTATTCCCATGCCAGCAACCACCCAAGCGGCTTTGGACAGCTGCGTGTGCAGACCAATCCTGTATACAGCAACAAAGTGCAGATGCAGGGGGCTGGTTTTATTGAGGGGTACCTGACAGCACCGCAGATCTTTGACCACTGGTATAACCAGCGCTGGTGGTTGGGTCAGAAGGCCAAGAATGGCTCAACTAAGGTTATGGACTGGTGAGGTAGCTGCAGAAATAGGCTTGCATCACACTCTCACGCCAGTGCAGTGTGTCATCCTGAAGTGTCCACTGGTAGATTACAACAGGGGACCATCTGGAGAAACAACAGCAACTTGATGTAGCACAATGTGCAGCCAACAACAACCCGTATCCAGCAATAGTTCTGGGTAGCAGTCTTATGTCTGCACTGCATGTTCCCCCCTGCATTTATAGGTTGATGGTACACCATGAGTGGCTTATGCAGCAGATACATGAACCCTCCAATCACCGTGACCCCTTCTGGCAGGCCGTTGAGCTGGTGATGTGTCAGCTGCAAGGCGTGATGGACGGCTACAACGCGCGCATGTCAGTGGATGGTGCAGCCCTGGGCCTGGACCACATCAGCCTGCGGGAGTGGATCACACTCAACACCATGGGTGAGGGGAACAGGACGATAGCTGGTCACCAAGGCCGCCGTCAGCAACACTTGGTGAATCATCCTGGGAATGAACAAGCATCCGCTCATGCAGCAGCTCTGCACCTCCATGCAGTGAGGCAGAAGAAACAGCAAAATCCACCAAAATAATCAGTTTACTGTGGGGCCGGCAGCTGAGGCACTTTGTTTTGCAGTATGCTGCATGGCATGGAGATGCGCTGCGCTTTTCCCAGCCTTGCTGCTGCTGTGCCATATGCCGTGGTTTGGCTACCAACTGACAGGTGACATAGATGACCTGCTTGAGCTGTTGTTCCCTGATGACCCTGAACTAGGCATAAGAAACCTGAACCTGCTGGAGCCGTCAGCACTGAGCACACGACTGGCAACAAGAGGTGCGGCAAGAGAAAGGCGCAGCACATCCTGAGCTTGACCTGTGCTGTTGATAGCACATTGGGCAGTGCTTACTGTTGAATTCAGAGGAGTGACTCACATCTGTGTTCATGTGCATCATGAAAGGACAGTCTTGTTGTTGTTTGCAAAGCTGCTGCCAATTGTAGCCAGTAGTCCCGCTGGTCTCTTGTAATGCTGCTCAGGTCGATGCAGTGTGTTGATCAAGGTAACCCCTGACCTGTCAGACCTTCTGGTGGGCCACACAACTTGGTGGACATACACCAGCATGACACGTATTTACAAGCACTACACCTTCAACCTGCACGGGCAGCAATGGAAGACAAAGACAAGCTCACTGTCAAGTTACCCAGGTAGGCAGGTGCACTTTTGGTGCTGGTCCAGCTTCCTGGCTGCGGGCAGCTGCTGACAGCCTGAGCAGGGCCATGTTGACGCTGGGGTGTTGGAATTTTGAATTACCAGCGTTGCAGGAGTTGAATGGTAAACTGCCATGGGCCATCCTCTGGATTGTGATTACCTGATGTTCATCAGTCAGTTGGAGAGCTAGCTTCAGTCGCAACGTACCCAGCACCTGACTTGAATTATCAGAGCTGCCATGCAGGCCTGATCAGCTCCATGGATGACTTCTACATCCTGGACTCCCACCTGATCGTCACAGAGACCAGCAATTCAATCCTTGACCCTGAGGTGTGGAAGCAGGTGGTGCCACAGGCAGCCCTGAGCTGGCAGCGCGTGCTGGCAGCCAACTGGCTGTCAGACAATGGCAAGGACTGGGCACACTGGGTCAAGCGGCATAACTCAGGTGCACATCCCGCCTGGTCTGCAGCCTGCATGTTTGGATCCCTGTTCTGGTTGCTTGTCGACAGGCTGTGCATGATCCCAAGGCTGCAATAGGCTCCGGGCCCTTACAGAGGTACAGGTGACCCACAGTCCACTAGCCTGTGTGACGATCAGCTTGCTTTCCTTTTGCCTTCATCGTTGACCCACAACGCAGGCACATATAACAACCAGTACATGGTGATTGACCTCAACCGCTTTACCCCTGGACGAGAGCTGAAGGCTGGCCTTCTGACAGTGGTGGAGCAAATGCCTGGACTGGTGATGGCAGCTGATCATACACAGGTGTGCGCAGGACATGTGATTGTGGACAGTTTGAGCAGTGCTACCTAGATGCGATGTTGTCACTGGACAATGCCTCTGCTAGCGCCCCATGCAGTCCCTTCAGCACTGTGATCAGTGTACCGTCTGCATTTTGTATGGAGATTGTGAGCTCTGTTGCTGTCATGGCCATGCTGTTGTGCTGCTGATGTTGCAGACATTGGAACGGGGCTATTGGCCTAGCTACAATGTCCCATCGTTCCCTGAGGTATACAAAAGGAGTGGGTACCCCCAATTTGCAGACAAGTTGAGAAACATACAGGAATATAACGAGGTGGTGGCAGGTGAGCAAGAGGCAAGGGTAATAACAGCAGCATGGAGGTGTTGCTGTGCAGTGAAGCTTTGCAGTCATTCCATTCAGGAGCTCCACTGCTTTTGCTTGGGTAAACAAAGTGTGGTCTGATGGCAATGTCTTTCAGCAACAGTTCAGTGAGTTCGCAAGGGTACGCAAGTGCTGTCAACTGCTTTGAGCTGTCACTGCAGCCCGGTGGATGCCCTGGCCGTATACATTGCAGGCTGCTTTTTGGAAGCTGTAATTCAAGAAAAATGAATACTGTGTGGTAATTCACTTGTGTCAGGCATCAGCTACCAACTGGCTCCTCGTGCCAAGATAAGCCGCCGGGATCAGGGACTGGTGTCGGACTTGGCACAATTGAAGGCTTACATGCGCAGCAACAGCTGGAGCACAGATCCTTACAGCGGCAACAGCTCATTCGGTGCAATTTGTGGCCGCGGGGACATCAACCTGAAGCATCCCACGACCAGTGGTTGTGATGATGCCAAGGTAAGTGAAGGAGCTGTGATGAATGCTGCCAGGCTGTCTGGAGCATTGTACAGGTGTCGTGCACTTTTGTATGGTAGTCACTACAGCCATTGTTCTGTTGCACCCAGGCACAGGTGTTGCTGCAGATCAGAGCACATTCTTTGAGAGAGAGCCTAGTTAGAACTGAGACAATGTGGGATGTGCATGTACACATGACTGCATACTTTTTGCCAATCCAGTCAGGTTCATGCAGGACATACATGGGGCCCCAACGACCCCAATAACAGGGTGATGGGATGTACTGTGTGCAGAGCCGCTTGGTTCCTTCTCAACACGTATCTGGTGTGGTGCTGCAGGTGACCAGCTACAAGCTTGCCATGCAAAACGCTGCTGAGGCAGTGAACGGTCCTACAGCTGGTGATGGTGGCGTCCTGGGCAATTTCAGCTGGCAAGGGTTGTGGGCACATGTAGCACACAGAGGGATGCCAGATGTGTTTGACTTTGAATTTGAGCTTCAACAGCCATAAGGATCGACCTTACTGCAGAACTCTGGAAAAATTGGTGCTGTGATTGACCAAGAACCCTACTGGATTGACTTTGCGCTAAAGAGCGCTGGCCAGCTTATCTGTTCTTCTCAATCTTCGGGTGTGCTTGTGCTTCTGAATGCCCACTGATCATCTTCAAAGGTGAAAGGCACAATCCACCATCGAGCGGCATGCCAAGGAGCATTTTTTGTGCATCATTGAGACGTGTCAATCACGGCCTCGAACCACTGTTGTATATCAAGCTCATGCCCTCTTCTGTTTGCATGTTCTGTTTGCACCTTGTGAAACACCTTGGAGTGTCTACTGGTCTTCTGGTGCGTTACTAGTGGTATGCTGGCGAACTTTAAAGGGGGTGGTACTGATTGCTGCTGTTAGGGGTTATTCAAGCAACATGAATAAACAGGAAAGGGCCTCACAGTGGGGACGGGGCGATCTGAGGTACCCACTATACCACCCGTTGAAAAGCTGAGTTTGATGACCCCTCACATCTTATGAGTCTGTTGCGCTTCAGGCTGGGAGTACATGATTTGCCAGTAGCCAAGGGCAGGTGGCAACACTGCCCCAAGGCAGGTGGTGGTCGTGCCTGCAAATGGTGTATGATGAATCTTGGACATACTCCATTCTATAGATCTCACATGGGATGGATTGAAGATGAAAAACATGTGCCTTGGACTGTCCCAGGTTTGCAGAAATTCGTCAGAGCTTTTCTGAGCTCTGTGGCAGAGTAATTCTCATTTCTAGTGATGTGCCATACGCATCAAGAGGTTGTTGCTTCTGCATTACATGCCATCTTGATGCTACATGCCAAGCCATTGAATACTCCTATTACTGATGATTTGGTGAGTGTGGATTATGAAGCTTCTGCAGATGATGAGTCTGAATCTCGTGACTTAATGCTAACCTGATTAGCAGAAGATGTGTTGAGCTGTTTTCGGGATAGTTGGTGATGCTATGTGTGCCTGTGGTGCAGAATGCCTTGAAGTTGGCTGCTGAATTTGTGGTATGAGAGTGGGCAGTCCGAGACTGTTATGCTTGAAATCAGTGTGTTCAGTGGCTGTCTCGTAGTCCGGCCACGCCTTCAAGGCGTGTCACTGGAATATGTTGTGCCAGTCTGAAACTACAGCCTGGTGATTGAGTGTAGGTGAGGCAATGGGGCTATATGCAGTACCCGCCATCTACCAGTCGCGTCTGTCCAGCAGCTGGCTCAAATGAGCTTGCTGTCTGTGTATACCTACTGTGATCAAATACTGTTCAATGCCCAATGAGCCTATACTTGGCTCGCAAACGGGCGAGTTACACTCGTGTAACTTACAAGTTGATGTATGTCAGGTGTTTTTTGAAGTGCAACGTTGCACACTGACTACGTTCGATCATCAAATGATGTTGTTGAATGGTTTCTCCCAAGTACAGCAGGTTATCTATAGCCAAGTCCTTTGTCTCAAGGCCGCATGCATTCAGTGTGAGGTTGTCAGACCGTGGCACAAGGCACGAACAACAACAGCTGCAACATCTTGCTCTTGCCTTGGTCTCGCCAGTGGACCGCTAATTACTATACTGCTCTAGTCACTGCTGCCATCTGCCACCACGTACACACCTGGAAAAATCAACCTTATATGTACCTTACGTAAGGTCAGTATCTCATAGACTTGAACATTGCGTAGTCAAATCAAAGTTGTCATCATCGCGATGAGCTGGGCAGCCACCAGCGATGGCTCCGACATCATTGGCATCGCGTACTTGACTCCTGTTCGCTTCTCAAACCCTGCTTGATGCTTGAGACATCATTTCGACTGCATGCTGCAATGTTGTAATCACTACTTGAAGTGGGACACACCATGGCAGCAGTAACAGAATGCACGTGCATGCACGTGCACGTAAAAGTTACTTCGGTATGCATGTCGCAGGCATGGTCTTTTCTAGGACACAGGCGACAAGGGCAGCGGCATGCAAGCTTGCCCAAGGCAGTAGACTCTCTGGGAGAGTTTCTGAGAAGGAGACACCCAGCATGCAAGGCAAATCCGATGGGCAGCTGCCTGCAGGCAAGGGGCTAAAATCACATCTGTAACATTCTGCAGAGACTTAATGGTGTATTGAATGTTTACACCTGTTGACAAGGTACCTAGTCAAAATTTGATGCTCTGCCGTACAGCATGGCATGCCCAATGAGCCTGAAATTGGCTCACCAACGAGCAGGCCCCGGGGTACACTGCAAATAGTGTGTAACTCAAAAGCACTGTATTGATCAGTGAGTTGTGCCTTTCATGACATTGCAACCTGCATCCCTCAAACGCATGTTAGCGCAGCGCAAAGTTTGCCATAGCATTTCAACTCGCTGCATGGCTCAATTTCTCTAACTTGTATGTTCTGCTCTCTCTTGTGATGCAGCAGCACAGCAAGTTGAGTTGGTGATACTCAAAATCTGTTTGTCGGCGGTGAATGCAATGCAATTTTTGCATACCATTGATAAAAATGGAATGCAGCGCAGGCTGCCAGCAGTAGTGCATGTGTAAATTCCTGAGCCCATGGGCCTCTGGCCAGACTGCAGCTGCCTGCCAGCTGGCTATACAGTACTCGCAGGTGAGCACAGCAGCGTGCCACATCAAACAACCCTTCAGTAGAATGTTGTTTTACTGCATTGAAGATGCTGTATTGCATGTTTTGCTTGGTAGATCACCCAATGGACCGTGTTGATGGCATTGGGGACCATAGCGGCAATATTTATCCAAGCTCTTGACAGGAAGCTGGCCATCGGTTAGGCTTTAACCAACGAATTCTTGTTTTCAGATCCCGGTTCACATTCGCCCATGGACTGAAATACCACCGGGCGTGAAACACGCGCCATTTTATGCGACTTTTGAGTAGCCTGCGAGGAGCTCCTCTGATATTCCTAAACGTTCTCCTGCATTAATCGAAGTGCGCTATGGAGTGCCAGTGATCTCAGCGGCACTTATTGCCGCAGTCAAGCCCAAAATTGTACTTGCTGTTATTTAGCGATCTTCAGTTTGCAGTCCTCTTAATGCTATTGAAGATTATTGAGGGAACAGTCAAGTGGCATCAAGCTGTGCTGCGCTACAGCATCTGTACAGGGGTAGCAGAACGTTGAGCTCATGGCGAGTCCCAGCGCTCCCGAGCCAATCACTGACCTTTACGGGTTTCAGACCAAGACCACGGTACAGCAGCAGGCCATCAGGCAGATGGCAGATGGGGCATCCAGGCTTAGCGAGGCTACCTGGTTGCCTTTCGTGCAGCAGAACAAGCTGCCACCAGAAAGCAGATTGAAAGATATGGTTCGTAAGGTGTGTGGCTATATCATGGCTAGCTGAATACAAAGGGTCTGCGAAATTTTATAGGCAAATGCAGTCTATAGGCAGCAGGAGCTTGCTGTCACATGCAGCTCCATTGTGTCAGCTGTGCTCTTGTACAAGTGATTTCGGTCTTGTAGTTGTCAGCAGCACGCAACACGCGGACTCGGATGTACTGCTTATCTGTCGGAACAGCTTCAAATGCCAATCAAATGTCTTCAGGGTGTACCACCAACCTTGCGGTCTTGGGTGTGGATGGAGGTTTCTGGTGCTGCAACAAAGAAAGCAGCAGTGGGTAGCAACTACTTCAACAACATGGCACTGGCAGGAGAAAAGTCCAAATGGCTTGAAGACATTGACAAGGTGAAAAGTTTATGCTGCTACACTACTGCTGGATACGCAGGTGCCGTTGAATGAATCAAATATCTTATGGTAAACTAGGCGCTCGATGCATCGACAGCAGGCATGCAGCGCAGCCAGTCTTACCATACCAGCAGCAATCGCTGCTGACGACCCTGGGCTGTAATAGATGTCACCCAACTGAACAGTAGGCTGGTTGCTGCATGTGCTGCTGTCTACTATGGCCTGTAGGACATCCGCCACACCTTCCCCAATCACCCATGGCTGCAAGAGCCTGATGGCCAGGCAGCACTCAGAAGGGTGCTAGCAGCATACAGTGTTCATAATGAAGGTGTAGGCTACTGCAGGAGCATGAACCAGATTGTTGCACTCTTGTTGGTAGCTTTGAACAGGTGCGATGAGTCTCTCATTGTCGTGCATCTGACTAAGCCGCTCACAATGAGCACATGCTTGATGCTGCTGCCTGCGAGTTTGACTTTCTTATACTGCATCAAGCTTGGCTGTGGGTGTCTTGTTGGTGCACAGAAACCAGGAGACAGCCTTTTGGCTTCTAGCTGCGCTGGTTGAGGATATCTTGGCACCGGGAACTTATGATCCCAACCTGGTGGGCTGCCAGGTCAGTACATGGCTACAGACAACTTGTAGGTGGCATGACACCATGGTGACTGAATCTACCCAGGGCTGAAAGATCTTTGGGTGTTACTATCAATCAGAGACATCAAACCAAAGCAGACTTGTGTCTAAAAGACCAGCAAGACTAGCATAGCAGTCAACTTTACCAATGTGTTGTGCCAGCAGCTGGACAGTGCGCCTGCTGAAACTGTGGATCAGTGGCAGCATTGACTTGTTGCCAAGACGCGCAGCAGGGAAGGGGGTTGGGAGAGGTTGAGTGCCATGCATGCTCTCCTGAAGTCTGCTCTGCTGAGTTGCAGGTTGAGATGAAGGCCCTTGATGAGTTGATTGGCCAGAAGATGCCGCGCCTGGGCATGCATATGATTGCACTGGAGGCAGACATCAGCATCCTGGCTACTGAATGGTACCTCACATTGTTTGCGACAAGCATGCCAGCCGAGACAGTGACACGAGTCTGGGATGGCTTGTTTAACGAGGGGCCTAAGGTGCTGTTTAGAACAGCTTTGGCCCTACTCAAGTCACAGGAGGCCACACTCCTGAAGTTTGACAATGCAGGTCAGGCAGCTAAATGTCACATCGGCCATTCTCATGGTACCCCAGATGATTGCCTGTTGACAAGTAGTCGTGCATTCACTGTTGCAAGGGGCCCCTGTAATAGACACCATTCAGCAGATGACTTGGAGTTTGTCCAAGCGCTGACATTCGTTGAGCAGTGCTGCCTTCATCGCCTGCCACTGACTTGCTGCTTTCAGGAGAGCTGCTCATGGGTGTCAGGCAGCATGCCAGCAGTATGCATGACCGTGATGCTCTGATGGACACAGCATTTGAAGGTGTTGGCAGCCTGCCCATGGCTGCTATTGAGCGGTACAGAGAGCAGCGCAGGTGCAGCTAGACCCATTGATCTTCATGCAAGCATGGGATGCCACTGAGTTACCAATGCTTATGCATTGGCTGCATGCTTTAGGGACAGCATCAAGGGCAACAGGAGGTCCAGCAAAATTATCCCTTGCTTAGAGACACCATGCATTGGCCATGGACCTGTTGAACAGGATACAGCTTTCAATTGAACAACAAACCAACCGCCAAAGTGACTCATAAGCAATGTGTGGCTGCATGTGGTTGTCCTGCTGTCCAGTGTTGAGGTCCAAGCCGCTGTGCGTGAGCGTCAGGCCATGAACAACAGGCAGCAACTGCAGCAGACACTCAGCAACAAGCAGAAGGCTGTCTTTGAGGGGCCAGAGGGTGAGCCTTTGGCAACTTGTGGCGGCCACACAGCCAGTTCTATGCATTGTGTTCATGCCATGATGTGCAGCTCCAGTGGATAGAGAAGCGTAATCTGCCTGCAGCATTATTATTATTATTATTATTATTATTATTATTATTATTATTATTATTATTATTATTATTATTATTATTATTAATATTAATATTATTATTAATATTATCATTATTATCATTATCATTATTATTATAATTATCATTATCATTATCAGTATTATTATGATTATTATTATGATTATTACTATTACTATTATTATTATCATCATTATGATAATATTATTGATAATGACAATAATATTATCATTATCATTATCAATAATATTATCATATGATGATAATAATAATAGTAATAGTAATAATCATAATAATAATCATAATATTACTGATAATGATTAAGATTATTATTATTATGATAATAATCATAATCATAATAATAATAATCTTAATCATTATCAGTATTATCATGATTATTATTATTATAATAATAATAATAGATAGTTGACTGATTTCTCCCCTGCAGGTATGATCAACAGCACACACTGCACAGCAGCATGGTTGCTGCTGATCTCATAATGCTTCATGGTGGGTGAATGGTATAGCAGTGTTGTGTGCTGCCATGCCAGTCGTTGGTTGTCATGTGTGTATGCAGTTCAATTCAAAATTGCTAAAGGGTGGTATTCTTTGATGCGATGGTATCATACGTGTTGCATAAGGCACTGTGCATGTATAGTTTTCACCATATGCTGTTCGTTTTATTGTGTGGCCTCTGCCACTGTCAGCGGCTGATGTGTCTTGAGTTTGAGTCACTTGAGCACCCCCACTGAGTGGATAAGTGTGTCCACATGATGCATCAACTGGCAGGCTGCTGCCAGTTTTGGTTTCGCAGCCTTCCATGCTCAGTTGTGTCTCGCCGGTGTTGGAGTTCTGCTCGGTGATATCATGGCGTGAGTTGCCAAAATACCACCCCCACTGAGTGGGCTTTTGTGCCTTGAAGGCGCCCCTGAGGGTGGTCTAATCTTGGTGTGCCAGTGTGGCTGAGCCACCAAATACATATTCCCAAGGGCCATGCGGCCAGAAAGGGTAATTCTTCTTCTTCTAGTGTGTCTTGAAGGCAGTTTCTCCCATGAGGCAGTTTCTCCCTGTGCATACTAAGAACTGAATAGCGGCCATTCTACTGTGCCGTACTCACCATCAGCAGCCGCTACGTGTCATTTGCACTAGCAGTGTTGCTCAAAGTTTTGGCCCCTGCAGTGTGATGCAGCAGGTATAGGCTTGTGATAAGCCTGCTAGGCTTATCACCCAGTGGGTCAATGGAAGGTACCTAGCTTATCCCCGAGCAGAGTATGTGCACAGAGATCTTTTGCCTCTGCTGCATGTCCGTAGTTGGCAGTCAGCTGGAGGGCTTGACATTGAATGCCCAGCTGCGTGAAGCTGGCAAGCAGGCTGAGGTCCTGGGCAAGCAGGCTGCAAGCAACATCAAAAAGGGTTTTGGAGCGATCATGCAGGGTGCCAAGGAACTGTCAGCCAAGGCACATGCAGAGCTCAGCAGACGCAACAACAGGCTCGGCTACAGCAGCGATGGGGCAAGCCAGGCATATGATGCAGGTGAAGGAGCGATAGGCAGTAAGCAAGCGCTGGTTGTCTGCGGCAGGCCGACTCAGGTCCCTGAAACAGGTACAGAAGGCGCACGGTGTGATGACGGGGGTGAGCTGCTGTAATGTGACCAGCCTGGTCAAGTTGATTGCTAATAAACAGGCTGTGCACAGACTCTTATTGGATGATCCAACAACGCACCTGGTTGCAGGCCTATCAATAATTGACTTTGTTTGCCTGGCAGGGAGCAACAAAGCCTGTCACACAATTGCTGCACTGCTGGCTGGAGCACAAACGAGGTTTTTCTTTTCAAGATGCAATTATAACTGAATTCTTACAGATTGTGTGGACAAAGACATTCAGCCCATGCAACAAAGTTGTGGCAAAGCGACAAACGTTCATGCTTGCTGTATGTATGCATGGAACAAGATTGGAGTAGCTGCGCTTGTCTGGATGGGCAGTCTGCCCGCAGACACGGTGTACAGTGGCTGCAAGCTGCTACTTGTGTGCACACAAGTCACGTGATGTTTTGACCAGAGCTGAAGCAGAACTTTTGTGTTTAATTCAATCAGGCTTGAACTGCTGCATTGCATGGTCTGCAAACAGATGTGACTTATATTCCAGTTACTGGCAGCATACTCCATGCCAGCAGCTCCTGTCTGCAATTGCAGTGGCTGCGGCAGCTTGCAGCAATCGTTCGTCCATGTACGTGCAGATCTAGATTTGCCAATATACTTACAGTAGAGCTAGTAGCAGAGGAGTAACTTCTGGTGACTAAAATCCTTCAGTCTCTGGAACCTCCAAGGCTCTGTCTGTTGGTGGCCCAGCAAGACTTGCCAAGCCAGCTGCACATACACACCTTAAGGCGGTCATTGCAGACTCAGCCAATTGGCAGCCGTCTGACTCAGCTCCAAGTCTTTGAAGGCGTCCCACGAGTGTGGTCTAATCTTGGTGTGCCGGTGTGGCTGAGCCGCCAATCACCTCAAGGGCCTGGCGGCCGGAAAGGGCAACCTTCCTTCCTTCCTTCAGGCAGTCCCCAGTCAGCCTGGTACTGATTGGCTTCAGTCTGCCACAGTTCACAGCCGAGTCAATCTACGACTGGCAGTGCACCCAAACCCCACCATGCATTGTGATCTGTTGTGACTGAAGTGTGAAACCTGGTGCTGTTGACTCAACACCTGATCAGGTATCTGTTATGTGCATTACCGGTCGTAGGTTGGTTGAATACCACCCCCACTGAGTGGGCTTTTCTGCCTTGAAGGCGCCCCTGAGGGTGGTCTAATCTTGGTGTGCCAGTGTGGCTGAGCCACCAAGTACATATTCCCAAAGGCCTTGCGGCCGGAAAGGGTTATTCTTCTTCTTCTACAGGCGAATCGTATTTCTGTAACTGACAACTGATACGACAGTATACGTATACCTACGTGGGGCTCCTACCTGAGAGGCTCACTGAGCCTCAATGGGCCAGTGCTCAATGATGCCAACACTGAATGCAGCCCGATGCGGCGGGATATATTTCAACCGTGATTCAGGACCCTGCGTGATTGCGTTATAACAGTGTTACATGTCACATGTGATGCACCTCAGCTGTGGATCACTCAGTGAGTAGAGAGCTTTACAGCTCTGTGGCGTTCTTGCAGCTGGTCGGCAGGTCTTCAAACCCAATCCAAGTGATTGCCTCGGATGGCAGTGTGACTGTGCGGCCACCGCTGCGGCGCAGCTTGTAACCTGGGCCGATGGAGCAGTCCTGTGGCACCATGTGACATTGTTGTTGTCCCAAGCCAGCACAGCTGGAGGCCCGGAAAAGTCATGTCTCACTTCACATCCTGTCTCACTTCACATCCACTGTGATGCTTGATGCATATTGAGGGCCATATGACTCGTGAAGAGCATTGGCAAACTGAAGAGTTAAGGTATGTTTGCCCTGCAAACAACACACAACACAAAAGCAGAATTTAAACACTACACCAGGATGTTCACCAGCTGCTGGTGGCCATGATGAAAAAAGGCATACAAATACCATTGTTCACGGCTGACGACAGCAGAGGCCAGAACTATCCTCAACATTGATGTTTGCACTTGATGGTCCACTGAACTGGGCGAGAAACCAGCCAGGTGCAGTCCATAAGCATGAGTCAGCTGGTAGTTGTCGGCAGTGGTATTCATCTGTTCTGTCTCACCGGGGTTAACTCTAGGTCTGCTGCTGTTTGGCCCTTGCCAAAGTGCTTGTGTGCATCATCAAAGGGGATGGCCTCCCCCTGCTCAGGCTGTTCAGCAACATCAACAAATACATGGAAGTGGCCAGTGCCGGGGATGAGTCCGTCACCTGCAGGCAATTCAGAGTGGCCACAGTGCAGTTGGGTGCGATTGGACATTCGATAGGAGTGCAGACATCAAGACAGCCACTGCTGCATGTGCTATTCACTGGCTGCAACTTACATTCAGGTAGCATGCTATCAAAGCTGCATGAAGAGCAAGGGTGACATTGAGCCAGAGACATGCTGTTTCAGTGGGGGGGAGGGGG
>JABEVS010000573.1:0-18785 GCA_018290735.1 Coelastrella sp. MACC-549 | reverse complement strand
GGGAGGGGGGCCGTGGGGCTCAGCTTGTTTTCACCTGCGGGTCGTACTGTCATGCCATCTACTGCCATCTCCACATGTACTGGGCTGCTGACTTTGTTGCCATTGCCAGGTGCACTGAAGTTCACTCCAGCAGCAAATGCAGGAGCGGATACCAGCAGGCCTGCATGACAGAATGAAAGATTAGGGAGTTCTTCGCAACGGCATCAGGGCCAGCTTATGGCTTCAACAAGTCAGTCCTGGTTAGGCAGCTTATGCAGAGGATGCCTGCTCTGGGCTAGCAGCGCTGCACTCCTGTTCCCAACCGAGCAGCACATTTGCCAGCTATCAGCAGTCCGCTGCTGTGGACTTGATACATGTGATATATGTCTTGTAGGTGATCATGTGATACCACATTGAGCTGAGTCAACAGACAGTGGATGGCCATCAAGCCTGCAGACCACAAGTTGACTGCTTACTGGTGGACAATGCAGCTGCAGCCGCGAGCCGCTGGGCGCCTGCTGCAAAGGACATCTTCTGTGCTTCACATACCACAACGCGCTGCCTGCCTACCAATGTAGCCCTGCTGCTTGCGTTCAAAGTTGCGATGGCGACCATCGTGCGGATATGCTGCTGTTTGTAGAAAATGCTTGAGAAATCCTCGACTGTTGACAACGTGATAGTCTCCAGATCTTGTATGTGATATGCACATTTCGTAGCTCAGTGCCGCTCGGCAACTAAGAAGTCTCTGTGAAGTACGGCCTGTACAGCAACATGTGTTATGGACACGTCACCACTGCGTAGCAGTGGGGCTGGGCACTTCACAAAAGCTGATTTTGGCTCGATTGTTCAGCAATAACAGCATGTACCAGGTTGTGATTGAAGTGCGAGCAAACAGCAGATGCTCCTAAACACTCTGGTGCTTGCAGCCTGTATCAACAACAGCAGCAGGACCTCACAGGTCAAACTCTGCCAAGCGCGGATTGGTGGCTGCATGTATACATGCATGCTGGTTATTTTGTTGCAACATGAAGGATCAATCTTGCAAGCGTTGAATTGGGATGACCGTCAAGAGGTACCTGGGTCTGCAAGCATTGCCCCAAACATCATGGTTGCCAAGTAAGCAAGCATAAACAGCAAGTGTTTTGTCACATCATTCATAAATGCATGAGACCAATCCCTTGTAAGGCTGTTTATTCAGTGAATGGCTTCACTGCCCAAAAATGGCATGTAAATGCTTTGCATCACTGCCATATGTGCCACTGGCAGGTTGTGCAGCGGATGCAGCAGCCATACTGCGCTGCAGCACGTTTTGACTCCCAACCTGCTGCATCAGCACCGGCCCTGAGCCCGGACTATCAGTAAATCCAGCTACTCTTCCTACATCAGCAGCAGCCCCACTTGCTGCTGCTGAACTGCCACCAACATCGCCCCCTACTGCTGAACCCTGGTTTAAATATCCAGCCTCCTCATCTACTAAACCCTCCTGTGGAGTCTCCAAATCCCCAACCTCAACTTCAGGAACATACTTGGGTTCATCTGTGTATTCTAAATCCCTTACACCTCTGGAATCCCCATCAGCCAAGGTTGGCACTGCCATGGTTCCCATAGCAAAATCCCCCTTTTCCACTATGTGACTCCCCCCACCACTGACTCTCAACTCCTCCTCGACATCTCTCTGCACCTTCAAGTCACCTAAACCCTTCAAGCCACTGATGTCTCTCAAACCCCGGCCAGGATCTGGGGTTTTGCGGTTCCTGGGATCAGGATCCACCCCAGCGTCCCCTGCATATCTATGTCTGATGTACGGCCCCTGTGGTTTAAACACCCCATGTGCAATGCCACCAGGGTCTAGGCTGTCAAAACCCTCAGGATACTCATTATTAACATCTGCTGCTGTATCTACACCCATACCACCCTCTTTACGACTCTCCTCCCCACCATACAGACCTGCCACACCTACTGCTGCATCTCTGATAGGCAAATCAGCATCCTCTTGCACACCAGCAGTTACGTTTCTGCCTCTCACATCTGCATCTCCCTCGCTCAAAGTCCCCACCGCTGAGTCACCTGAGGTCCCGCCCAAGGTCCCATGCTTTGTCACTGGACCCAGCGACCTTTCGTCATCACTGGCAGTCCCACGCCTGCTCTTGCTGCCTGGAGTGACTAGTGGTACTGCCAGGTCACCCCCAGCATCCCCCAGGCTGTCCTGCAAGTGCTTTGCCAGGCCTAGACCTCCGAGGTTGCTGGTGGAATCAGCTGCAGAAAAAACATGTTGAAGTCATGTGGGAGGTGGCCCTGACAGCAACAATCTCTTGGACTTCCACAATGAACGTTTGCTGTTTGCAATCAAAAGGCATTAAAACCTGCCAGGCATACAGTCACTTTGTGCCGCCTTGCTGCATGTCAGCGTCTGAACAGTCCTGCAACAGCAGCAGCAGCTGCCAGCCAGGATAGTATCCAGGCCGGGCACTCAATAGTATTGAGTTCTAAAGTGATATGAGTTGGTGCAGCATGTCCAGCGAGCTCATGCCAGGTTCATTGAGCTTATATTCGGCATTTGCTTGTTCAGGCTCAAGTATTGCCTGGTATAACCAGCATCAGGCCTACCTGCCACTGTGCCCCAAGTCGGCCCCAGTCCTAGAATGTCACCAGACACAGCTGCCACATCATCATCATACTCATACTCCCTGGGCTGAGGCAGCAGCAACAGTGGCAGCAGGAGCAACATTCACAACACATTTAAACACTCACTTAAACACTCATTGGCCCACCACAAACAGTGTGTACTGCAGTAGTCTAGCTGCATTGCGCAGGATGAGCTTCATGCTATGGCTGCCATGTTTTGTTACAGAACTGCAGTGCAGCCACTCACAGACAAGGCATCCCCCTGCTATCTTCTGGTGCTGTCCTTCCACTACGCCAGGCGTGCAGCCTGTGCCAGATCAATTCAGATGCTTTTGGTGCCAGCTGAAAGCAATTCCTACCAGCAGTCTGCCATCGCAAACGGGAATGTCTTAAGGATTTCCATAAGAACTTAACAGACACCTTCCCCCCGGCCAACACACCTGCATGTTCAGCACATCATCGTCATCTGGATCATCAGCATCATCAATGGCAGCGCCGGCAGGGGGCAGCGTCACAGTGCCCTCAGCATCCACCTGGTACCTCATGGAAGCAGCAGCAGGGGAAGCACGAGCATCAAGCCTAAAGCAGCAACACAGCAGCATTTGCAGGAACAACAGCAGCAGTATGAGCGTTAGCTGTATCCCGTGAATACAGGCAAGGTATGTTGAATATCTTTGGCAGCACGGGCAGCAGTTCTAGCTGCAGGAGCTGTTAGGTGGACATTCAAATGCAGCAGAGGTTGGCACAGCTGAGCAGCTGTATGTACGCAGCAGCAGAAAGTCACATAATCATTACCACCAATATGCCATATTATTGACAGTGTGAATAGAAGCAAAAACGTGCTGTAGCACAGAGAGAACAGCAGAACCAAATGACCACGCCTAATCACTCCTGCTTTCATATCATGCATAGACATGTAACTGAAGCAACAGAATGATTATGCTCAGCTCAGCTGTGCACTCCATTTACTGCACACACTGCATCTGACCTCTCTGGATTGCTATCATCGCCCCCAATCATCTTCAGGACAAATTCAGTTGACGACGGGTCTGTTACTTTTGTTTTTTTGCTGGCATGTGCTCCTTCCCCTTGATCGCTGCTGCTGCTGCTGAGGAGTGGATCTTGATCCTGATCGAGATCAGCATCATCGCTGCCAGCTGCTGCTGCTGCTATGAGATGGGGGTCCCATGGATTAGGAGCAGTGGCACCTGTAGGAGAGTGAGTGTCTACATCCATTGCTTGCGGGCTGTCCGCAGTTATGACCCGGCCCTGCAGCACATATTCCAAAACATTGCAGGGCTGCATTTGAATTTGTAGTCTGGAATGTTCAAAGCCTGGTCCTGCACCTTGAAGCAACTATTGCTGTCAGCAGTATATGTGTCATTGGGCAAACGTAATCAGGTGCATTGTGGCAGAAGACTGACTGCATGTAGATGGTGTACAGAGCTTGAGATCAGGTACATGAGGTTGTCTTTGTGCCCGTGGTAATGACTCACTGAATCCGAGCCGTTGTGCCGGTTGCGCTCTGCTGCTTGTTTCATCTTGTCCAGAGGGCCCCAAAGTTCGTCATCTGTCACCGCTTGAGTGTTCATGCTGGCAGCCTGCGCTCGCATATGTAATCCGATACGTGTAAATTCAGCTACAAGCTACTTGATGCAGCGGTATCAGCCGGTTGTGGATGGTTGAGAGACTTTCGCAGTACGGGAGTTGCAACACCACGGTTGAAAATTTGTAGCCGGTGCGGTGCCACGTCAGAGCTATAGCATGAATCCTGAAACATCAGCATCACACGACAGGCGGCTTCCTCCGACGGCTTCAAGCTGCAGGATGATCTGTTGCCACTGACTGACGTCACGGTTTGACGTGTACAACACTGTGCTTGCTTTGACACTTCAAGAACGGCCACGGTCCAGCTATTCACAATAACTATCTTACATCATGCTGTGCTGCTGATATACGGACCTCCCTTGAAGAAATAGTGGCTCTGCAAGGGCTGCCCCAGTACATTTGAGCAGGTCACAACAGCTGCATTCGTGCCGTTTTCAAGCAAGATAAGTCTTTGTTATATATAAGAGCACAGCTGCTGTGAAAAAAGCAGCATGTGGTGCCACTAGTGGCTGAGCCCAGATGCGGTGGCTACAAACCCGTTCGTGCTATGTAAAACAAATTTAGTGTTACTATGTGTGCTATGCATACTTCTTCCCCATGCACCAATCCCAGTCAAGTGCACAATGCATTCTGGTTCTTTGAGAAAGGACCAGCGAGCTGACTGACTGGTACTGCTCAGTCAGATCTGATGTAAAAATCACACAACCGCCACACACTCAATCTCAACCTTGGCATTCAGTGGAAGCGTCTTTACTGCAAATGTTGCCCTGGCTGGTGGGTTTTCCGGGAAGTACTTCCCATAGATGGCATTCACAGTAGCAAAGTCCATCATATCAGCTAAAAGAATTGTTGTCTTGACCACATTGGCATAGTCTGCACCTGCTGCTTTCAGGATGGCACCCATATTCTTCATAACCTGAAACGGAAGCAGCAGCAACAGAAGCAAAGCAACAGAACCAGTATGTGTGTGGGGGGGGGGGGAGGGGGGGCTCAAACCCTCTACTGATAGTATGATCAATCAGACGCGCGGAGTGCAGCTAGATGGCTGTTTGCAATCCAAGGTGGCCCACATGCACATTAGGGGCCTTTGGCTGAGGGCATTCGATTGACAATGCGTTTGCGAAAATTGAACGGTGTACTGTAAACTGAACAGCTTTTGAAAGTCAGCATGATTGTGTCAGCATCAGATCTGCCGGTGTTGAAAAGTCAGAATGATAGCAGCAGGTGCTGCACAATCACTGTTTGATATGTAGTAGTGCCACAGTGTTGAGAATGTGCTGCTGCTGGTGGTGCTGAAGCTGGCAATGGTGATGATGATCTTGTTGATGATGATGCTCAGCACCTAGCACTACATACAATCAGTGACATGGCACCCCCTGAGCACACAAACTTGTTTTTTGTTGTCTAACACAAGACTTGTTGTATCCAAGCGCACTGTAACTGGATGTTTCCTGACAGCTTTGATGCATTGAATGTTCTACGTAACATTGCTGCGCTGTGAATGTTTACCAACCTGTTCAGTCTGTCCCTCCACACCATCTGAAGCAAAGTCCTTCGTGCCGGGAACAAGACCGATCTGACCACTCACATACAAAGTATTGCCAGCCTTGATAGCCTGCAGAAGGACAACTAGCTGGGAATGAAAAGCACAGCCATCTGCTGCTTCAGGTTGATGACATTGATGACACATTTAACCATTACGTCGAAGTTCAGGCTAAACCCTGTGCAAGGTTGATTGTACATGTTGTTGCTGAGCAATCTCACACGCTGGCAGCAGTCTGATCACCACCTCACACTGGCAGCAGGAGCACTAAGCCCACATTCAACGACTATGCAGAGGCACAGAGACACGTTGAACTGCTGAGAACGTATGAACTGTGAAACTGACCTGAGAGTATGGGCCCAGGGCTGCTGGAGCGTCTTCTGTTGAGATGACCTGCTTTGCTGACACGCTCATTCTAGCACGCTGCACGCGCTGGACACGTACTGGTCTAAGTGTAATTGATACAGATGCCGCGTTCCGTTGAATGCAGGGGACGAAAGCCCTCTGCATAAGAGCCATAGCAACGGACCTGCTTAAAGGAAGACTTGGAACCAATAGCTGCTAACACGCTAAATTTTACGTAAAAATTGCGTATTACTGCTTGAGACACTTGTTCATGCACCAGCTGTTAACGACGTTCTGACTAATCTGGCTGCTGATTTGCTCTCCCGCTGCCTTTACACTGCTTGGCGAATATGCTTATTTGTTCAGTGACCCAAAACAAAGCTGTGACGAACTGCCAAGTGGATAGCCAGCTCGTTGGGTGTATGCAACTGTACCACCTCTGAATATTGCAACTGCTCCAGTCTGCTTTGTTGTCGCTTGGTTTTGCAATCAGACAGCGGTGTAACAGTGTCTCAGCAAGATGGTTTTTGCATTAAGTGAGCAGTCAGGCACGTGAGCCGGCAGATGCCCTAGTATGGCTCTGCACACTAGCAGCAAACTTCAGTCCAGGTGTTACTACAGTACCAGACAGCCATGCAGGAGTCGAGCACGCTTGCAGCTGGCTTGCATACACAAGGAGTACTCACAAGCTGGTATCGAGCCTACTGAACGGCCCAGTAACAACCTGCTGCTAACCACACCAAAAGACATTGTGATAGAGGTATGCAGCGGCCTGGGTCTTCTGAAAGGCACCTGCTGTTGATCATCTATGGACCCACAGATCACGGCATGTTTCCACAGCCGTAACGTCAACCTCTTCGTGGCTACAACCACACAAGTTTGCATTCGCAGAAACAGCAATGAACAGCAAACCAGTGACCATCACTCCATATTCCATCCTGAAAACGACAACGCCATTTATGCCATCCAAACATGCAGTGCTTGACTCTCATGCGCAAGGGCGAGCTATCCGCCCTGTCGCCCTACATTCCCCAGCACCTGCTGGCCCCTCCTGGTGCTGCTGTACCAGTAGCGGGCGTCCCGGTACATGAGCAGGGGCCACTAGCAAGGTGTGCTCGCTTCATGGACACAGCGGCACGCAGAGTCTTGCCAGGTGACTGTAGATGTCTTGGCAGTGTCATTCAGCTAGCAGTGAAGTGGGTCACTTGACCGTTCATCGGTGATGTCGGGGTGACAGCGCTGCGTAGATAGGGTCAGTTATGCACAGCAGTAGTGAAGTGCATTGGGTGCTTTGGCAACAACACCCTGCTGCAATGTATCAGGAGTGTTGCAGCCGGTCGGGTGGGATCCAAGCAGATGTTTCACCTGTCATCAACTTCCTACTCAGATCAGAACTATCCTGTTGCCACATTGCACTGGCTTCATTGAAGGCATCACTATTGGCCCATATCCCACTGCTGGCAAAGCTCAGAAGCATGCAACCTGCCTGTTGCTGTGTGCATGTTTTAGGCCACCTACTGAGGCGAGCAAGGATACAGAGTAGCTTGCAGCTGGGTGGCAGCTGCTTGCTGCGGGTGTCGCTCACTGCGTGTACTGGAGAGGAGGTCATGCTCAATTGGAAACTGGGCCTTACACAGCTGCCAGGCATGGCACAGCAGCAGCAGCAAAGTTCGCACCAGGTGGAGCAGACGCCACAGCAGGAACAGCAGCAGCAGGGCACAGTAAGCAGTGGCAGTGACAGCTGCAGCAGCAGCACTGAGTACCGCAGCAGTGCTGATGGCAGCAGCACTGCCAGGGCAAACTGGCAGGTGATGACATGCGAACGTGACACATCAGCAGACGATCAACCAGATCAGTACCCCAAAGGTCCTCATCCCAGGACCTCACCAGAGCTGGTGGTGCTGGCACAGCTGCATGCACTACGGCAAGATGACGTCATTTTTGCTTGTGGGTTGAACATGCTTGGGCGGCATGCATCAGCGAGTGGGTGGGATGCGCACTTGACGGCCTTCAGTAACATGCTGCATCAGCCTCATTATCACCTTCTAGCCAGCCATACAGCAGCTGAGCTGGGTGGCAGTGCTCTGCCCAGTCAGCGGCACTTCCTCCAGGAGGTGGTGCTGTATGAGCACAGCGGGGAGGGTGATGGGGACAATGGTAATAGTGGTAGTAGCAGCAGCAGCAAGAACCCCAGCAGAGGACTTGCTGGCAGGTTTCTGTGGAGACTGGGTATGCAGGCAGATGGTTGCTGGCTGGTGCGCTCCATTGAGGTGTTGTAGGTGGTTGTAGGTATTGGTAAATCGCCGGCAGCGACAGTGTTTGTGTATTGATATGCAACCAGTGGTCAGCACAAGATCAACGGCTGCTAATGGAAACAGTACGCCGCCTTTTGTGGCTGTGTTGAACCTGAACTTGATGGGTCTGTAGTGTCACTTGAACTTCCCTCCCAATTCCGTATTGTTTTGTCCGACAGACAGACAAGTGGGCCTTGTTGCTTATTGACGACCTATAAACAGGAAATTTCTCAACGCACATACACCATTGTTGCCTATTTGCTTCAACCTGTTTTGAACGCGGGCCTGTACATCGCTCGTTCACGGCACTCACTGCAGGACGCCTCACCTGCAGTGTCTGCATCACGTCTAGTGATGATGGCTGCTGATATACTGTGTAGCAAGATCTACAGCTCCGTGGCACAGATAAAAGATCAGGTGACCTCGCAGAGTTGTGTCATGCACAATCTTGATGCAGCCACTATGCTCTTTCGCTAAGAGATGTTAGTGACAACAACAATACCTAGCATTGCCTGATCTCGGATTCGATGCAAGCAGCTACAGCATCTGCAGCTGCAACTGCTGCTGTCACGTTTGTAGAGTTCCTTCGCCTGCTGTTCATTCCAACCATTTCGGCACCGCTACCCTTCCAACAGCTATTAATTACGCAGATTAAGCTTGCCAGACAGAGCAAGTCAGCTAGCAAGAAGGATATAATCAGTCTTTGGCTTGCATGTGTCACAGCTTCTCAACAACCAGTTAGTCCTGGGTAGTGCATTACTCTGTCAGCATTTCCCACGGTATGAGCAGCTGACTTGTCGATTTGATGTACAGGCTGAACGAATGGATGCTCTGAAAGAAGACGCCCGCAAGCTGCACCGCTACCTCAAGCGTGTTGAAGCAGTAGTGTCAGACTTACAGCCCTATTATACGCAACAGCAGACCTCGCAAGCCCAGTCACAAGCACGAGACAGTACAGACACCGAGGTTGATAGCGAAGTGATATCCACTGCAGCACAGGTGCTGGCTGCGCTTCATGGAGTGCAAGCAGTGCTGTCTGAAGTGCAAGGCATGTTGGAGCAAGCATGCAGCAGGGGCAAACTGAGCACATACTTACAGGTGGGCTTCACGTAACACGCAGTAGTGGATATCATTCGGCACTGAAGCTGAATATCAGCATGTTTGCCTGTGGGCTGCTTGCACAGTGTGTGTATATACAGGCCAAAAGGTGCAATTGCTGCAGCCACTGAGCTCGCAGCCCTTGACATCTGCAGGACAACTATTACCTTCATGCATTGCTGAAACCCAGTAGAGTTCATAAGAGTGCACACATGCTGATCATGGTATAATTGCATTGGCATGCAAATCTTCATTGCAACAGCGGCCCACAGTTCTGTGTGTGGTCATTCAGCGCAGACATCAATTGTCGCAGTTGCGCATCATGACACGACTGTCTGTTTCTGGTACTCAACATGCAGGCTGACCGCCTTCTGCAAGACTTCCAAGCAGCAACTTCAGATCTTGAGGCTGCTGTTTCCCAGCTGCCCTGCAGCCAAGCACTCCTGGGGACAGCGCACGAAGAAACATCTGAGCAGCTGGACTCCCTGCAGGCTGCACTGCACAAAGTGAAGTTTGAGTTGTCAGCCAGTCATGCTCAGCAGCTGGAGTACTACAGGGCAGCCTGTGACAGCTTGCAGGGGCCCGTGAAGCAGCTGCAGGCATCCTGCAAGGACATACTACAAGAGGTAAACAGCAGAGATACTTGATGCACTGTGTCGCACAGTTTACTAGGATTTTTGTGTGTGTGTGTGTGTGTCAAGTTTACAGGGTCAGGCAGCGGAGTCATCTTCAGCGGTGTTTGGTGCCCATATGAGTGCGTTAACATCATCCTGTTGTTGTTGTTGGCACGGCATGCATGGTGTCCAAGGTGAACGGAAATGGTTGCAGGACACCTTCTATGGCTGCCTATTGCGCAAATGTCACATTGGCATTCACCAGCTTTACATGCTGACCTATTTGCAGGTCTGCGGTCATACAGCACTCACCCGTGATGAGTTTGCAGCAGCAGTTGCTGACCTCCAGACAGAAGTGCGGCAGCTACAGCGACATAAGGAATTACAACCTACCATCAGCAACAGCAGCACAAGTGCACTGCAGCAACCTGCTGTTTGCACTGCAGAGCCTGCTGCAGCCTCTCGAGAGCAGCAGCAGCTGAGTGATGAGTTTTACTTGCGTATGATGTGTGATCTGCTGAGGGTGAACCATCAGCAAGAAGGGGTGCCTCTAGAGTTCACCTGTCCTCTGACTACCGCTATCATGCACGATCCTGTGATTCTGCATGAGACAGGACACTCGTACGAGGTACCTTTACATTTGCATGGCAGCTGAATGCGTTAGACGCAGCCACAATCATCAAGAGTGATGCACTGCGCTCAATCCAATGTCTGCAGCTGGAAGCGTTGTTGCTGTCGTTCCATTGCAGCACATGCCTGTCACAATGCCTGTTACACTGCTGCAGGATACAGCTTCGAGTTGAACGACGTGCTACGTTCACTACTATGTCAGCTGAAGCACCACAGCCTCCTGTCTGTGTTGGTGCTGTGCTGCTGTGACTCGCAGCGGCAAGCCATTGAAGACTGGTTTGCATCTGGTCACCGCTTGTGTCCCAAAACCGGCACTACACTTGGCAAGAAGCTCAACATTTCACCCAACCATGCCTTGAGGGCAGCCATCAGAACGTGGAGTGAAGCGAGTGACCTGCAGCTCAAGTTCAGGCCTCTGCTCAGGGGCATCACAGCAGACAACAAGAACCTTCTGATGGTGAGTGCTCAGTTGGTATAATAACCTGTGGGTGTTTGTGGCAGCTCAAACTAGTCGGGTGAAGGGAATGCATTGTGGCACCCACACACACTCCAGCACACTTCTCGAGTCAGCAACAGCCATATGCAATGCTGTGCATGTTTATTCCCGTGCGGATGTGTGTGTAATCACAGAACCCACCAATGGTATTAACCTGCATCATTCAACTGAGCTGATCGACTACTGTTATTGTTCTGTCATTGCTGCTGTGCAGCCTGCATTTGGTGCCCCACAAGGCCACGACGGAAAGCCTCTCCCTGCTGTCATGACCTCTGGACAGCTAGGGAACATCCTAGTTGGTGGCGCTGGCGGCATGTCTCCTAGCAGCAGCACCAGCACTGACTTGGACGCAATTGAGAGCACAGCAGGTACCAGAACAGGCGGTATAACTGCGGCACAAGAAGGCATAGGAGGCGGTACAGGTTCAATGTACATGGAGGAGGCTCCAGGCTTACAGATGAGCAGCTTGCAAATAATCGACAGCAGCGGTGGCTTGGGGCGGACGGATAGCACAGTGGAGGGTAAGTTGCACATTGACGCAACTGAAGGGTTGGAAACTGTCCTGCCTGTGGCCTGCCAGTTGGAGGAGGCGCAGCGAGAGGGGGCCACAGCAGTGCACCACGTCGCTCCGGCAGGTGCCGAGGAAGTTGAGGGCAGTTGAGCCAAATCAAATACTCTCGCAATGCGCCTGAACAGCACATGGCGATATGCTTTACAGCAAATCTGTCAAAGCAGTGCATGCAGCCAGGCTGCGCGCCTGCCAGCTGACAGCAATGTGGCCTTCTGTTCCCTTGAAACATATTATGCTCCGGTCTGACTGCTTCAGAACGACCACTTGTCATGGAATGCGCTTGCCTGGCCTTATTCTTTGCTGGTCAACCGCATATTGTTTCTTTTTGTCAAGTTTTGGGTCTGCAGAACTATAATGCAGTTGACAGCTTCACTGGCAGTGAATGGATACCTTTTCAAGAATCACCAGGTAACAATAGTGTACATGTGGACACAACAGTTGCAGCACAGTTCTGATATATGGGTCCTGAATTGGAAAACAGGTCAACCCCCAATTGGGGGGCTTGCAAGCAGTGCCGTGAGGGCACTGCTCCCCTGAGGGTGGCCAATTTTGGCCTTGGTATTACGTAATACAGGCCACCTGTGTGGCTGAGCCATGGCCACTAAGTGCTTTTCCCAAAGGCCTTGAGACTGGAAAGGGCGACCTTCCTTTTGAGTCTCTACATCACTGAGGTACCTTGCTATCATGGTACGCCATCAACTGCAGGTGTACATCTGGTGGGGTTGCCTGCAACAGAACGCAGCCGGTTAGCAAGGGCTGAGAAAGCATGCGAAGTATGGGTCTAAACCTTCCGCATCAGACTTAGCAAGTCATCCACCTGGTTTTTTACTTGCCAATTACGTTGCACATCCTCACCTTGCTGATGAACTTGCAGGTGTGGCACGTGTCCTGGGCACCAGCACCTGGGAGACCTTGCAGCTGACACCCGTCAAAAACCAACTCACTCAGCTGTGCGAGCTTTGCCAATGTCATTAGTCCTCCTGGGCCAACATCCTTGACATACACCAAGGATAATCGCTGCAACCTCCTGAGCTGCAGCAGCAGAGCCAGCCCCTTGAACGTCCAATGCATGCAAATCCCCCTACATAGAGATTGCTGAAGCTGCGCAATTGCTGGCAGTGCTGTCGGCCGCATCTGCCAGTGTTCTGTGCGACAGAGAATTCCTGAGCAACCAAACAGTGCCATTTTTTGTGATTGTGTAAGGGAGCTCTGCCAATCATGATGCTGCATAGTTCAGACAAGCTGCCAAGTGAAGATACAAGCTGGTGGCCACAAACTGCCAGTTCCCCTTCGGCTCCCAAACATCCATCAACTGAAGCTGCTTGACATCTCACAGCTTAGAAATGCACCCCACGGTCTCAGAGAGTAAGCCCGTACACATATCCTCTAGGCACAAAGTAAAAGAAATTGAGCCATGCAGCAAGTTGAGATGCTATGACAAACAATGTTGTGAGTGCCGTCAGGTCGGCCCGAAAACAATGGCATTGTGGCTAATGAAGGTTTGCCGCTGGTCAAACTGCCTATGTGTGACACATTCAAGCTCTGTAGTGCTACTAGATGCTTAAAAGGAAGTGCCTCAGGATCTGGGCAGGCTGTGTCATGCATGATGGTGACCAGGGGCTTCTGACAGCTGTGATACTGCGCAACTGTGGACCGTGACTCTCAAGCCAGCCATATAACGACTCTGAGGTTGTGCCTGATGTATAGATATTGATGCTGCTGCCTGCCAGGCATGTGACACCAGGGCACAGCTACTCAGACGCTGCTCCTGTGGTACCAGTTGCAGCATCTGGATGAGGATGTCAGGTGGCCACGTTGACTGCCAGCCGCCGGCACGGCGGCTGTTCTCAACAGCGGCTGGCAGCCGCAGGAGTCCTGCAAGTAAAATAAAGTACCGTACAGTACTGTACCGTACAGTACTGTACCGTACAGTACAGTACAGTACAGTACAGTACAGTACAGTACAGTACAGTACAGTACAGTACAGTACAGTACAGTACAGTACAGTACAGTACAGTACAGTACCGTACAGTACCGTACAGTACAGTACAGTACCGTACCGTACAGTACCGTACAGTACCGTACAGTACCGTACAGTACCGTACAGTACAGTACAGTACAGTACAGTACAGTACCGTACAGTACCGTACCGTACCGTACCGTACCGTACAGTACCGTACCGTACCGTACCGTACCGTACAGTACAGTACAGTACAGTACAGTACAGTACAGTACAGTACAGTACAGTACAGTACAGTACAGTACAGTACAGTACAGCACAGCACATACTGAGGGATGTGCACCCTCTTGAGCGTAGAATCAGCAGGCCAACGAACTGCTCATGGGGCTTTGTACTTATTCTGGATATGTGCAGAGTCTTACTAAAGTTTATACAATGCAATGTGAGCTTTCATCTGGCATCATATGCTTTGATGAATGCATTGCTATTGCTGTCTGTGTGCAAGGTTGGTAAGGTACGCTCAGCAAAGTTCAAACATTGTACAAGGAGGAATGCAGAAGACTCCACCGGCTCAGTATAGCACGCTGCTACCAGGGCCCATCAGGCTGACCAAAGCCTGATGGGCCTGGTGTCAAAGAATTTAAACACAGACACTGCCTCTGCTGACCTGCCAGGCTGGTTGCATACCATGGTGGCAGGTGTTTCCAATCCAAACCGTCCACCAGCTGGTCTAATTTGGTCAAAAGTCTAAGCCATGCTTGTTGCAGGTCATGATGAATGGCTTTCAATGAAGAAGTGACCCGAATGGCAACGGGTTTCAGACCATTCTGGCCGCTACATGCGAAGAACCTGAAATGCAATGGTGATTTATGCAATTTTACTAGGGCGGCTACATACGGTAACAGTCGTAACTCAACCAGCAACTGACCTGTGTCTGAGACTCGGTACATGTCAGTTGCCAGCATGCAAGTTGCCTGAAGAGAATCTGCTGCTACCTTGTCCACCACCTGTAAATTACCAAATGACAACACCCTCAAGTAAGAAGATCCACTGTTGAGATCTTCTAACTTAGAAGAAGGATCTTGAAGATCCTAGACACATAAGATATTCAACACACCACAACAAAGTGCTTGTGCAGCCATCTCACATGATGAATGTAGGTATCCCGCCATGGGACAAACAAGGTACCAGGTTCATGCGGTTTACTGGCATTTGTAAACACCTGACCATCTCTGAATTTATCTGCACTTAGCTGCTAAGGCAACTGCAGCACTAAAGGATTCAACCAGACAACGTGGCAGGATTCAACCAGGCAACGTGGCAGGCATGCCTATATGCCCATAAGTGTGTGCTCAATACAAACTTGCCAAGTAGAGTCAGTTGAACCGACTGCAGTGCTGTCAGGATTGCCAGCTCCCAACCTTGGAAGGGCTCCTGACGTCAGCTCCTGTCGACATGCTGATTTAGTAGTACTTGTGCAACATCTAGTGATGGTCACCAGCTGGCCTGTATGGAGCCCAAAAACATCCCCGTCCGGCGCCCCCTCCGGGAGGTATTGCACCGCATGTGTCACCTACTGGAGAGCCTCCAGTTGCCCTTAAGGAAGCTTCCAAAACATCCAACTGCTTGCTAGTTCGTTTGCCAGCCCCAATGTTGCATAGCTCTATCTCTTTTGCATCCAGCTGAGTTCCCCTCCCCAGCACTTCACGGGGATAGTGGCACAACAGCGTAAGATGCACCAGCCTTCTTGCTGTTGCAGTATGCCATCAACTGCAGGTGTACATCTGGCGGGGTTGCCTGCACCAGAAAGCAGCGGGTCTGAGAGGATTGGGACACCTCAAGACACTTCACAAGCCTTGTGAAGTGTAGTCACTCGGGCTGAGTCTGCCGCATAGGACTTAAATGTCATTCTTCTGCTTTCAAGGCACTGAATGGCCTACTCAACAATCAGCCGTGAGTCTTCCCATGCATAAGTGCTCAACACTTTTAACCAGTTCGGAACTGGTTGCTGATAGCAAGTGTCTGGGCATTACGAAGATCAACCTGCACATCCTCACCTTGCTGATGAACCCCGGGTTCAAGGTGTGGCACATGTTCTGGGCACCACTGGTGGCACCCGGGAGACCTGGCAGCTGACACTGAATAAGCATCAACGCACTGAGCTGTGTGAGCTTTGCCAATGTCATGAGCCCTCCTGATCCAACATCCTTGACTGACAGCAGGTTTAGTCGCCGCAAATTGTTGAGCTGCAGCAGCACAGCTACAGCCCCTTGAATGTCCAATGTAAACCCGCATAAAACGAGTCTGTGGACTCCAAAGCCTCGGAGGCTGCGCAACGGCTGCAATGCTGTCAGTTGCATCTGCCGGCGCTGTTTTTTGAAAGAGTCGCGCAGCGAAACATTTGTAATTGAGTCTGGAAGCTGTGCCAATGTGTCAGCATAGTCCAAATAACCTGTCAAGTCAAGACTTAACAGTCGCTGCAAGTTGCTAAGCGAGGGAACTTTCAAGTCACCACTCAGATCTGGAGATTCTCCTAGAGAGTGTGACAGGTGAAGGCAAGTGAGCTGTGTGAGCTGGGATAAGCTGGTGGCCACAAACTGCCAGTTCCCCTTCGGCTCCCAAACATCCATCAACTGAAGCTGCTTGAGGTTTGTCATCTCAGAGATGCACCCCATGGTCTCAGAGAGTAAGCCTGTACACATATCCTTTAGGCACAATGCTGTGAGTGCCGTCAGGTCGGCCATTGTGGCTGATGAAGGTTTGCCGCTGGTCAAACTGCCTATGTGTGACACATTCAAGCTCTGTAGTGCTACTAAATTCTCAAATGGCAGCCTCAGGATGTGGGCAGGCTGTGTCATGCATGATGGTGACCTGGGGCTTTCAATAGCTGTGATACTGTACAATCTGTGACCATGACGCTCAAGCCAGCCATACAGCGAGTCTGAGGTGGTGCCTGATACATAGATTGTAATGCTGCTGGTTGCTGCAACTGCTGCTGCCTGCCAGGCATGTGACACCAGGGCGCAGCTGCTCAGACGCTGCTGCTGTGGTACCAGTTGCAGCACCTGAATGAGGATGTCAGGTGGCCAGGTTGACAGTGGCTGTTCCTGCAATAGCAAAATACCATCCGGCATCAGAGTGCTTTGTCAACTGCATTGATACTGCTGTCTAGCCGCTAGATAGGAAGATATGCTTCAACTCATGTTCCTGCTGGAGAGCGCAGAAGGACTCTACTGGCTGAGCTTATATCCTGCTATCAGGGCCCATCAGGTTGACCATCTGCGATGCGGGCCATGCACTACATCAACTGAGTTGTACTTGAATTGCATTTTGATGCAGATTAGGTGTGGCATGAACCAGCTTTCAACGGCATGTGTCAATTCCAGGAGCCCAAGGCGCACCTCTGCTGCCATGATGGACCTACGAGGTTCGTCAGGGACGCTTCAAGCCCAGTCAAACCTTGAAAACCCGGTCTGGCAGGGCGCTGAACGTGTCAGCCTGACAGCGCAATACTGTTCACCAGGGGACCCTGTGAAGAGCCTCTGTAATTGCAGCAGAAATGTGCCACGATGAGGAGGCATTGAAGCACACGCTACCTTCCAGCAGAAGGGTTCAACCCTTCTCAAAGTTTGAGGACTGTAGTACAGTGTGATGGCACAACAGCGGCTGTTGGGCTGCTGTCATCTTGTACGTTACAAGCGACCACCTGGGTTGCTGTCAATAACACAGCAGTGCTGCGGCCACTGCACCCTCCCCAAGAGGTGTGGCTTACCCGGTACCAGACTGGACAAGCGCTCCGTGCCTTGGCCAGTGGCACAGTGGACTGGCACTAGACTTGGTGATGTTGAAGGTTGGAGCTGCAGTCCGCACTGCGGCTTATACCTTATCACACAAGGTGTGACGGCTTGAAGGTTTGCTGGCACACTATGTCATGCTACAGGTGCAGCTGTTCGCCAGCAAAAGCTGAAAACATCCACTACTACTGTTGCTGTGGTCACCACACGGTGCTGGGTGCTCGGGGAGCCCTTACTTACCAGCCTGACATTTGCGATGGCCATTGCAAACGCAGGACCAACCATGGTGACATGCAGGTAAACGTTAAGTTGACGACGCTAGTGAAATGCCGCTGCAGGAACCGGAACTTGGCTGCAGCCGCGACACCAACACTATGCCCCTTGCTGTCGTCTACGATGATACTTGCATATGCTCGTCATGATTGACTAAACATACATGTAGGTCTAAATAGGTCTGTTGTAGCTTCCATGACCGGGGAACCTGCAAGTCGACTGTGTGTTTGCGGAATGCACATGTTTCGGCGGCTGAAACAGTGTGGATAGACACGACACTGCTGGTTGCCATCGGACACAGCCAGTTGCTTAACTGTAGGCAGACATGCTCTGTGCGTGCAGCATGCAGTGCAGCGTCATCTGGACCGTTATGTGTGAGGGTAAGTTTAAACCACAACCACTGGTAGGTGCATCACGTGGCACCTCGGCAACAGCTGCAACTTTCACCACTCGCTAAGCAGAGTCTCGACATCCACTACAAGAAATTGAGCCATGCAACAAGCTGAAGTGGCCTGCCAAATGCACCTACATGCGTTGGGGGCGCCACCCTGGTAATCAATGATACTACTACTATTACTACTACTACAAGTTACCTCAAGGGTTTCCACCCGAAAGGAGCCAACTGATGGCTCATGGGGGCACACCAAAAAGAAACAGAAACCAGATTCAATCCGGTTGAATATCTGCAAGTTCAACTTGCAGAAGATCATCAGACTCAACCTCCAACTCAGACTCAGAAAGATTATGGAAAAACATGCATAGGTGTATCTGGATTGCAACGCAACAACCAGCACAAATGAACAAATGCAGCCACAAGACGCTTATCCTGACCCATGAAACGTGCCATATGAGGACCAGCTGTAGTGATAGAGTGATGCAAGGTATCATGGCCACCAAACTGCTCAAACAACCGGGGAAAACGGGACCGCACTTGATTGTACCACTCACACTCAAA
>JABEVS010000572.1:0-36264 GCA_018290735.1 Coelastrella sp. MACC-549 | reverse complement strand
TGAACAGGTGATGCTGCTTTGATGCTAGATCTGGCACTGCCAGTGTATCACGGCTGCATGGTCTGGGACGCATCTGCTGCCATGGTGGCCGCATGTGCGGCAGCTGTATGGTGCATGTTGATGTACATGGACCCTCTTCATGGTATGGCAGCACTGCTAATTGCAGCGTACCTCACTGAAGTTGTGAGGGTGGGGCAACATGTTGCTGCTGAACATGAAGAAACCAGGAGCTAAACACAAGTCAATGACTTACTGAAAGTGCAACACTCCAATTAGGCCTGAACATCATTCGATCGGGTGTATCTGTCTGTGTCTGTTGTGACAGTGTATGATAGTAGTCTGTCTTGTTTAGTGTTGATTACTTGACATGATCCGCATGGTCCAAGGAATTTAATTATGCCCAGCGTGCCTAGTTTTGCAAAAAACACAGTCATAGCAGTTTGTTGCCTGCATACTAATAGTTCACAGTGTGTGTGTCACTGGCAGCATGGTACGCTGCATGCATGCTGATACCACATTATTTATTTTGGCATAGTACTACAGCACTATAGCATTAGTGCATGAGATGATCTCCACATGGTCTTTGTATTTGCGATGCACACTTCTGTCTGGCTTCATTCAGAGAGGGGATGTTACACGTGGATACCCCCCCCCTTGCTGGCCCAGATTTTATTTCTCCGAGGCAAGACTAGGAGATGTGTGCAGTCCCAAAAAATGCCCCCAAATTCAGGCATAGGCTCCAGCACCCTTTTGCACCCACTTCCGGCAGAATGCCGGCAGAATCAGCAGCACTGTGATGAGTCTCATTTGGAGCTCGACCGAACTGCCAGCTTACACTGCAAGGTCTGACTACCCAGTGGCATCTGGCAGTCCGGCAGAATCAGCTCAACACACGTTTCCAAGGCCAAGCCCCGCGCGCCAAACTGCCAGCTGCCTCAGCGCAGTCTCCCCATGCCCAGCGCCATCTGGCAGGAAAAGCATATATCATTGTTATACTGTCGAGAAAAGGACCGAAGCACACGAGCAAAGCTGCCGGACCGCACTGCTCAGGCAAGCGCACCTGGCACAGCGGGATCGCCCGGAGAACACACTGATAACCAGTCATGCACATATCCTGACCCCCATGTATCGTAAAACAACGCTACAAAGCTATCCAAGTTGCCGGTTGACACGCAGGCATGCCATACGAAGGTTGCTGAGCCGTGACAGTCACACTCAGGCGTGACAGTCACAGCACTACACCGCAGCACGCACTCTTCAGCAGTATCAGCGTGAACCAGATCATGCAGATCATCATCTACAAGTCAGTTTGGGCTATCAGACGCCATCTTTCAGAGTCCCGGGGCTGGTCAACCACACTGTTCACCCCGCTCACACGCAACGTCGTCTACAAGCGCTCAAACGTGATCACAAAACTTGCACCACAGATATCAATCCGATAAAACGGATTGCCCCTTATAAAAGAGGGGTGTAACAAGTCCTTGGACGGGAATTGATGTCGCGTTACTTGTACAGTACTCGCCATGCCACGCTTTCTCCGCACAGTGCAATCCGTTTTAACGGATTACAGTATATATAAAGAGCACTTGCATGCCTCCGAGAACTGCGTAGCATCAACGCTGAAGCCCCCTCGAACTCACATACGCACCCCTCGCAAATCAACTGGACGCATGCTTTTCTTTCTGTGCACATGGTAAGATCATGCAGTTCTTTTATCTCCAGGACAGCAAACTGCCTGTTGCCTCCTTGAGCCAGTCAGGTATCACCCAGCTCAGTGACAGCCTGCCTTCCAGCAGCAGACACAGAGGCAGCCACCATCTCATCAGTCTCCAGAGCCTACACCCTGTCTATATCCACCTCCAACATGCTGTATTCCACAGTGCAGCTAATCGCTGTGTCTGCCAGCAACATCGCTGTCTACAGCAGTAATTTGTCAATCTCTAACTCCAACACACTTTTCCCTGCTGTCGCAGACGCCCTCACTGCTGCTCAAGCAGCTCAAAGCACAGCAGATGCAGGGCTCGCATCAGGCCTGGCAGCAGGCACAGCAGCAGCGGCGGCTGCAGCAGGTGTCACCAGCCTGTCCACTGAAGTCCAGGCAAATGCCGCAGCCACGGCAACAACCCTGGCCAACCACCAAGCGGAGATCACTGCAGCACACACCACAGCAGACGCTGCCTCAGCCTCAAGTCAGCAGGCCAACCAGGCAGCAGACAAGGCTCAACAGACAGGTGAGCAAGCTCTGCAGAAAACCCAGCACTGGGTGTTCTCATCCAACAGTATCCAGAACCTGTACCAGCCCAGCCTTGGCCTCACTTTCAGCAATGATCAATACATCATCACCAACAAGTCACTGCTAGCAGACCGGGTTCAAGCAATCACTGCCATGGCAGCTCCTGCCTGGATTTCTCCCTCTAATGGTGAGTGCCGCTATGACAGCAGTGCTCTCAAACTGAAACATGTGGACAGCTCCAATCGCAATGCAGGCTACCCGTACATAGCACCAGACACTCTGCAGTACAGCACCCAGCTTGGAGGAGCACCGCTCCTCCAAACTCAGTTCTCAGTGACCAGCAACGGCACCTGCTACATAGCCTCCAACATCCAGATGCCTAACACAGCCCTCATCAGAGCCACTCAGACCCCCAACATTAGACAGTCCTTATACAGAGGGTATCATCAGACTGACAACAGATGCACTGAGGTACGTCACACTGTCCAACGTTGGGCTCAACAACACCTATGAGAAGCAATGCTTCTCAGTGAATTCCAATGGTATATTTGCTCTGCTGCGCTGTGCTCTGTTAGGTAGGGAAGAGACCGTCACTGAACCTGACCCCACCAACGCCCTGAATACAGTGACATGTGTGAAGTTCCCCCGGCTCGAGATGAATCTGACAGATGGCCTGCGCTTTGGCTCAGGAATTCAAGCCCAGGTGGGTGGGCCTGACCTTGACTACTGTAAGAGAGACAAGACTGGCACCTTATCCTGTCTTAACCAAACTATTGGCCTGCTGGAAACGGTCACATCCAATGCCTCTCCTGCCAAGGGCGGGTTGGCCCTGGAAAACAGCGGCCTGACTGTTGCAGGCAGGTCTGTCATAACCACGGCTGTTGAGATTCTGCGCAGGGTTGATCTCAATGCAGTGGATGGCTTCAGAGTCAGCCCCAGTGGCTACCTGACTGTGGGTGGCTTACAGATCACCCCCCAAGGGCTGGTGATCAGCGCATGCAATGCTGGTTTTGGCAGCATCACACAGAATGGTATGGGCCAGAAACAACTAAGACCTACAGCAGCCTTAAACCCTAGCTGTCTCCAGCTGGGCTGGTGATTTATTCTGTCTCGGTCCGCCCAATGAAAGTATGGCAGCATGGTCGCCAATGCATTGTCCTCGGCCAGTTTGGTGTCCTTTTTGGCTAGCCAACGTTGTTTGGCCACCATGTAACACTGTAATTATATGGAGTCTAATCTGAAGTCAGAGGTTGCATGGCAATAGTCGGCATTGTCTTCAAGGCCTCAGCTACCCTGCTGGTGCTGGTGCTGCCAGCCACAGGCTCGGAGTCAGCTGTGGCTAGCAGCGCTGCTGCCCATGCAGCCTGCTGAGTACTCCCTCTAGTGGCTGCAGCCACCACAGCTGTGGTATCGTCTCAGACCCTGACATGCCGTGTGATGCCCAAGTTGGGGCAGATCACAGGACAAGTGCGATGATGTGACCCGTCAAAGTGCAAATGCGTCATTGCTGTCTTCAAGTGGTCTGTAACCATGATGGTACAGTCACTGCAACATTTGTAGTCACTACTAGCAGGCTGCTGGTATGGTCTCGGAAACCTTTTTGCCTGATAGCTGTGCGTAGCAGCCAGTGCACAAGCTGACCAGAGTTTGATCCTCGATATCTGGCAATGAGAAGGTACTTGATGCCGGGTGCTGCCTAACCGATGAACTGGCCTACTCTTGCTTACTGCAGAGCCTCTTCGTGCAATGCTGCCGTTAGATGCACATGCTGCGAGGCATTGCGTATGTACTTGGCTGGATTGTTAGAACTGCGACTCCTGCGACCGATCACGGGGTCCCGAACAGTCGGGAGTTTCGCTCAGAGCTCTGGCCACCATGTATGCTGGAAGCTCAGGATCGCTATGTTCAAAACGTTGAAATATTGAATAAGGGATGTGTTTAGTTATTTGATTGAGTACGAGACAGACTCCCAGTGAAAAGGCCTTTGATAGCAACACTGACGTCTGCAGGAAAGAGGAAGAGAAGGTGAACGATTGAATTGTGGCATTATAAAGACTATATTACTTGAGCTGCAGCAAATGCTTGTACAGGTGGATTGGCAAGTAGTGGTGCTACCACCTGGCGCAAGCCGCTGCTATCTACTGCCAGCCAATGGCTGTTTTACAGCGCTAGGCACCATACATCTCACATACGTTGCTACAGTGTTCTATATCGGCGTGCGCGGCTTCATTGCATGGCTTTCTGTCCTGTGCTGTGGACCGCTTCTGCGGCACTCGGTACACTGCACGCGTAGTCACAAACGTCAGCGAAACATACCTGATCATGCTGGATCGTAATGCAGGAATCAACTTCAGCATTAAGCTGATCAGATGGCACGCCTCAATTTGCTGGCCGGCTGCACTCTGCTGGTCCTGGCAGAGCTAGCAACAATGGCCACTGCTGACGTAATCTGTGGGGGATTGGGCAGCCTGCCAATCTCAGGTTGCCTCTCATGCAAGGAAATTACTCTCAGTGCTCCTGATGTCGGACATGGCTCCGTCAATGGGTCCGTCCAGAATGGACAGTCGAATGGTTCATTTCCTGGCCCTTTCAATGGCAGCTTTCCTGGCCATGGCCCATTCAACGGATCCTTCCCTGGCGATGGCCCATTGAATAGCAGCTTCCCTGCCCATGGACCATTTAATGGAAGTTTCCCCGGCGATGGCCCATTCAATGGCAGCTTTCCTGGCCTTGGACCATTCAATGGAAGTTTCCCGGGTGGCCAGGGTCCAGACGACACATTCCATGGTTCTTACCCTGTAGGCGTGAGTCCTGGCGGACCATTCAACTTCTCATTCCATGATGGTACAGGTGGCGGCCCAGGCGGAGATGTCTTGATTCCTGGAGGCGCAGGTGGTCATGCAGGCAACGGCAGTATGGTCCCCATACCACCAGGCCCTGGTGGTGCAGGCTCTGGTAGTAAGGGAGGCTCTGGTGGTGGAGTTCCCGGCTGGAATGGGATTGTCCCAGGACACGGTGTCATCCCCCCAGGGGGCCATCCTGGGCGCCGCTTGTTGAGCGGCCGCAGAGGTATGAATAACATAATTGTTGCAGTGAGGGCCCTCATTGCTTCTGGAAAAGTCACACATCAGTTGCTGCAGTCATATTATGCTTCAGATCCAGGCACATCAGCAGCCGAAGCGACTTGACTCTCGGAGAGCCTCAACTTACTGGTGGAACTGTTACGGTGTCTGTCATGCCCACCATGTGCACAGTTCGTTATTAACTGGTGTAAGTTGCTGCACAACTCTGTAGCCGCAAGCTCAGCCTTATCACATGGAGCTTGTTAAGATGGCCAATTGTCAGGCCATTTTCAGGGGACACATCAGCACAAATGCTGCTGCAAGGGTCTAGTACTGACGCTTGTTACATACTGTGCTTTGCACAGGCCGGCAGATGGACCTCAGTGGCAGTGTTGCTCCACTGGGACAAACAGTATCGCTGCCCACTTGCGCGGCATGCAATGCTTCTGCTGGATTTGTCCTTACAATGACGCCCGCATCCCATGATGGGCTAGGTGGTCTGGGGGGTATCGCTCGCTGTGGTGAGCAGCTGATGATGTGTGCTTGCTGCCAGGCTAGAAGTTGTGCCTGGTAGGCACACCTACTAGCTGGAATTCTTGCCCACACCTTTTGAGTTTTAAATCTTCAGTGCATGCGCAGCAACTAAGCCATCAAGGTGCAGCTGACACGCCAGGTGTGTTTTGGGCGAAGAATACTGACATATCTGTACTGTACAGTTTATTTGATGACACAACAGAAGCAGATAGAAACCCACAATGAGCAGTCAGGACCTGCATATTCTCAGTTTTACAATTGTGATATTGAAGGCCAGAATGTGTAGCATGCTCAAAGGCTTCTCAGAGCCTCTGAGACAGCTTTGAACTCTCCTCAACGCTCTTGCTGCTACTGCCCTGCAGTTTGTGCCACTGGCTATGGAGCAAACTCAACTGGTCGTGTCAATATCACACTGGGCAATGTCACTTTCACACTTGACCAATTCACTTGTGAACAGTGCCCTAGTGGCCAAGTGCCCTTCAGCCCTGAATCTGGACTAATGCCCACATACAACGGTACCACACATCAATGGACTCTTCTCCTCAAGACTAGTGTTGCCGGGAAGCAGATGGCAAAGATAACAGCTCGCCGCAAAAAGAACAGTGGTAAAACCGGCAAGCCGGTAAAGACGCCAAGCACGGGGGGTGTTGAAATCACACCTGGTGAGTTGTTTCAGGGCTGCTGGGTGGTTACCAGTGACTTAGTACTGAGCATCTAAGTACTATCTCCCTGACATGCTTACAAGCAGCCTACTGCTTGGAGCTGACCAGCTCACCCAAATGCCCTGTGCCACTGTGAACTGTACTTCATCTGAGACCACGGTGTCAGATAGCGATTGTAATGGATCATGGTACAAAATGAACCGACACTGCAACTGTTTTCCGGCTGTGGCCGCCAAAAAAGGCCTTGGGAGTGCTGTACCCTCTGGGCCAGCAAAGTAGTCATCAGTCAATCGCCAGCACTGGGTTCATGGTGGCATAGCAGTATGGCTGGCAAGATTCTACTTTTCATAGGTTTCTTCTAGGTTTCTCTTGAACCTTAGTACCAGCAGAGTTGTATGTTGTCGTGTCTGCCTGTGGGACGAATTGCTCTGCAGGCCTGCACCCCGGAGGATCCTCTGATCCTCAAGCTCCACCGCCAGTGAGTCAACCTTGGACTCCAGGCCAGTGTGTGACCTGTCCTCAGGGCTCTGCAACATCAGATGGCATCACATGTGGTGAGTATCCCCGAAACTGCCTCCAGTCAGCCGGTGTAGCTTTGCAGCTGGTTGCCAACAAGCGGAACTGTTAGTCTGTTCTTGTGCACAACTTGAAGGTGGCTGCAGCTGCCTTGCAGCGATGTCACAATGTGACAGCTGGCTCATAATATGCTGCAAGTCAAACCAGTGCTTGGTAGAAGCCTGGATTTGGCTCAGCCATTGACAGCGATGCTTCTCCTCAGTTGTTTTCGCCACTTTGAGGCTGCTGTGACGTTCCTGCAAAGTAGAAATGTTGCTTCTGTCTGATATCTGCAGTTGCCGTGTGATGGCGTTGAAGGATATGCTGGTGCTTCAACTCCAGGGCACTGAGGGTGGTGCATCCATGTGAGCAGGCCTGCCGCATTAACTGAGCTGCTGCAGTTACAAGGCTTCAACAGTACAAGGTGGCACCTTGTACACCAGACGCTGGCCTAGCAGATCCAAACCTGCAGGCAGTTGCCAGCAAGCAATGTAGTGCCAATGCAGCCGGCGCCAGATTCCGGTCGACTAGGCCTACAACATGGGCGACATGTGCGCTACTCCAGCAGTGCACTGCAGGTGGCCCCTGCCACATTGAGAAGTACTTTGCCAGAGTTGCAATCTGGGACTGTTGATGCAACTGCTGTGGACACACATCAGTGGCTGCAAGCCGCCACCAGTTGGCAGTGGCAAACGACTCGGTTGTCAACCAAGACAAAGAGTGGCATGATTGTCCTTGTGAACAATGAGGCCCTCAAAATGACTTTGCTGTGTTATGACTGTTGCTAACTCCTTCTTCTTCTTCTGCTTGTCTGGCATGATTTTATCTACACACATTGCCATACACTATATACGTCATTGAGACAAAACAGGTCGCTGATTATGCAGATTGTTATACTATAGGCTACATCTTTGCTAATCCATCAGGTGCAATGCTTCTGCTGACTGTTAGCGTAAGAGATCTGACGCTTTGGCGGCTAATTTGTCATTATGCCAGTCATTGCCAGTATGCTGGCAGCACTGCTTGGACTCATGAAGTGAGCAATGTTCACATGTGCATGAGATCATATACAGCCAATCGGCAATGCATGTTGGTATTGTACCGCGGCGGCTCAGGAAACTGCATGCACATCAGCAGTGGAACTCGCGCTGTGGACAGATCACGTGCTATGGGGAGTTTGCTATGCCAATACACTGTGCAGGTTTGACACTCAGCTTTATCCTTGTTCATCACACAAAGGGGATAGGTGATTGACAGTCGTTTTGCTGATTGAATGCCAGTCGGACGGCTGACTTATTCCGGCAGCTGGTTCAAAGTTACCTGTTTAATTTCACCAAGACCTACTAGGATGATTTCTGGGTTGGTGTACAGTTTGGGGTTTTCAAAGAGGTTTTGGCCGCAAGATGTGCATTGGCTGGCGATCCACTGGGCTGTACATTGATCAGTTTGCAGATGATACCAACTTGGTATGATGGCTTCCATAATTTTCTGACCGGCAGCCTTTGGCAAGGGGTTTGCTATTCAGGCAGCGCTTACTTGGGATAATGGCGATGAGATGCATGGTGGAGGTATCATACCTCCTGTAAGTTACCGGCAAAGTTGCTGCGAGGTATTACTGTAGTACTGATTGCAAGCAGTTTGGTTTTCTTAATTCACTGTCCTTCCGAAGCATTGAATCATTGCATGACTGCCACCCCAGGGCCTGGCGATGCAGCATGGATAGAGAGCCGTAAAAGTCTCTCAGATGCGGCATGTATCATACACCCCAGGGATGATGGAGTGCCTCATGCATACTGCTCCTGCTATTGGAATGATGCGAGAGTGTTACTGACCATGGTGGCCACCTGCAGCAAAACTTTTGCTCTGAGAGAGTCTCTTTTCTTTTTACTAATTAGTGGTGATAACCATCTTCTGTGAGGGGCAGTACTGGCTCAGTATTTTATGAACAGGAATACCTGTCCAGTTGGCAAGTGTCTGGCATCTGAATGTTACAGGCTGAGCCTCATACTCAACCATGTCATGCCATCACTGCTAGTAGCTTACACCGTGTAAGGCTGTAGGTTAAGATTCACTTTGTGTGACCATCCAATGCCCGGCCTGAGACCCGTCAGCCCTTGTGCCCTTCCAGAAAGTGCCAGTCATTGCCCTGTGCTTGCAAGCAATTGGCAAGGGATTTAACAATGTATGCCGCTGAGCAGTGCATCCGATGCAGTGCTGGCAGCCGTTGTCAGGAATTTTAGCACTGACAACTTGCATGGCAGCATGGCAGGGTGTCACACGGGCGCATGCCTGTTCATGATCTAATCCACTTACGTTGCATGCATGAGACCCTCTGATGATGGACACAGCGCAGCAGCTGCAGCCTACTGGGGAAGATGGCAACAGGACATGCTGAGGCGAACTCAAGTGAGGTCTTTGATTATAATTTATTACAGCCTGAAAACGACCTAACACGGCGCGTGAGCTACGGTAGCTGGTGGCACCACTGGTCCCAGCCTTGCTGGCCGCCAGCTCGGAGCGGCTACACTTCACGAGGACTGCAGTTTGTAGCACTTGGAGAAAAAATAACTACAACCCATTGACAGCCGAAAAGCTCCTGTTGGACTCCTCTGCAGAGGCAGGCATGCAGGTGTACACGTCATGCATACTTGTGAGAGCCTCTCAGAAGTTCAGGTTGCACAACGCCTATACTCGAGGTCCTCATGCGACCAATGACGTCTTTGTTTATACTGATGATCATTGTTGGATGCTGTCGATTCTCGCGAGGCATTGGCAGCTTAGATCTATACTTTGCCCTCTGAACTCACGTTGACTGAGTGGTCTGCAGAAGCTGACTGGATGGTCCAGCTGACAAGGGAGATCAAGGGACTATTGAGCTTACAAGCAGATTTCATCCTCAATTTGCTCTCACAGTGTCATAAACCAAGTTCAAAGTGTTCAGGAAGGGCAGTTTCTTAACGGCCTCGACCCGCGGTGCCCCTACCGCGTCATCCCAACTCGACCAGCTAGGGCTCCAGCTACATATCATTGTATATCTATATAGTGTTCCGAGTCCACCCTCTGTGGTATCAAAGACAGCGGTTTCATCCTAGCTCAAAACAGGAAATGGTGATGCTCAGCAGTTGCACATCAGCCTCATGCAGCGCACAAGCGAGCAGCAGGCAGCGTCGTATGGCACATGGAGCTGTAAACAGTGTGTTCAGACGCCCAGCAGCATGCAGGCAGCCTTCTAGCACCATCTTCCAGAAGGTATCTGTGTTGCAACATCAAGGCAGCTTGCATACGGGATCGACGCAGATTGCAGTTGCGCGGTGTTCTTTGAGGACACGTGCGGCTGCTCAAGAGACAATCGCACTTGACGATCCTGTACTAGAGTTCTTGGGCGTGAATAATGGCATGCAGACAGTGAGAGGGGTGATGCATGTAGCAGCAGAACCAGACCTAGTCTATAGTATCTTGACAGACTATGACAACTGCGCGCGGGTATTTAGAAACGTTGTTTCTTCGGAGGCCGTGATCACAGCAGGTGGCGAGAAGCAGGTGCTGCAGGTGGGTGATGTCCACAGGGGCGGCGCTGAATAGCCCCAGCTGACCACTTATGGCACATGCATGCAGTTTGTCTGTGTGCTTCACAGCGCTGTACCTTTTCTTGGCACTACCAGCATCATACCTTAAACCATCAACCCAATCAACCCAGTTAATATTGTTAACACTCAGCAGTGGGAACAGATCAGTAGTCAACATGAACCAGTGGTCCTGCCAGCCTATGACTCACTCAGTGAGTCATGTGTAGGTCAGTGAGTCAGCAGTAGAACATGCATGACCTTCATGTTATCTACTTTTTATCATCCTCTTATTCTACATTGCATGGATGCCAACTGAGTTGTGACCGCACAGGATATGCTTTCTGCTTGCTACCGTCCTGCTAGCTTGGTGTGTAGCGAACCGGCTCGTTCTCCAGCTGTCACTTTCCCTTCTGCACTTTGCATCATTCTTTGGAATTGATCAAATGGAACCTATGTTGTCTTGGCATCATGATCCTGTATATATGCCACCGGCTAGTCGTTGGCCTGAAGCCCGCTTGAAAGTGTCTGCTGCTCTGTGAGACACACTGTCCAACTTGACACCTCACCATCACCCTGTTGCTACATACTTCAGAAGATACATTCACAGTACCCTGCCAAACCTCACTGTATTGGCACATCTGCTGCTTTCTATGGCGCCGCAGGCTTGTCAATGGCAGGTGATCGGTTTGAAGGGTACCTTCAATGTGCATTTGGATGTCGAAGAGGACTCGGCCAGCAGATTGCTGGTATTCAGGCTGAAGGAATCAAGCTTCATGAGAGACTTCGAGGGCAGGTGGCAGGTGAAGCCTGGTCAGGGCAGGTCTGGTCAGGAGATGCCTGATCAAGAAACTACAGGCGTGTTTGCTGTCATGGTTGCTGCATATTCACTGCTGTGGTATTAAGGCGTATCTTGCATGGCAGGATCTGCAGCAGTGTTGTCAAAGGACTCTTGTCATCAGCCACATGCTGCTGCTGCTGCTGCCTGTGAATCCAGGTCGAGCCGGCTCAGGGGGGCGGTTGCAGGATTGAGCACATTCTAGCTGTCAAGCCGGTGATGGACATCCCACCAGCTATAGCTCCCTACACCAGTAGCATATTCAAGCAGCAGGTTGGCAAGCTCCTGCAAGACTTGGAGCGGGCTATCAGCAGAGAGGTAGCAGCAGTCACAGAGGCCAACTGAGAGTGTACATAGCTCATGTTGGAATGGTGGCGCTGCAGCATGACTCAATGGAGTGTGTGAACGTCCCAACGGAGAGCCTGGCTCCAACCAAGCGCGTTCTACCAGCTGAGGCTCAACTGTGAACAGTCAGCTTGAAAGAGCTTAATCAATGCTTGGAGCTCAGCTGCTCATCTGTGATTGGTTGAGCGGCACATAATATGCGTGTTATTTGCACTGACAGTGTAAGACAGACTGTCACGTGACAGTGCACATGTGCAACACACTGAGTGTTGTTGGGGTTGTATCAGATTGTAGCAAACCTATAATTAATGCCCTGACTTGGGTTCGCTCGAGTGCGTTCTCCATGTGATGTGCGGCGATGATTATTCATAAGCAACCGCCAATTTTGTTTTTGTGTCTGTGTGTGTGGTGGGGTGGGGGGTGGGGGGCAACCTGGACATTTTGCCCTCAGACGTCTTGTATATATATGTTAGTTACCCATCAGCCATAGCAATCCTCAGGCGTCTTGTGTTGCCAACTTCAATCAGTCACAGCCGCTGGCGTGTGCATTTCTTGCTGGTTGGCCTATTGCTTTTGTCACTGCATGTGCTACTAGCACACCAGTGGTGGGTCCAGACATTATACAGCAGCAGCAGTGCCTAACAGTCTGGCCGTGATTTTTTGAGAGAGTGAATTTTCTATCTGCCCACTCAGAATGTAGCAGTTCTAATCGTGTAATATTGCAGAAATGATATTGTGCTAGGTATTGTGCAGGAGTAACTCATCTTGGTAGGTGTTCCAGCCTAACCAGTGCGCCTCAGCTGTACTACAGCAAAGTTTGGAATTCTTCTGATATCTATGTCACGACTAACAGCACAGCCACTATCAGTGCTTCAGCTGTGGTTGATGGTCACTATACCAGTCTCGCAACCTGCAATGCAAGCATTGATCGGATCTACCCAAGAACAGGGGTGCCAAACTGCTCTGGATCCAAGCCACTGCACTGTCTATAAAGCATGATTATTTGTCACTGTACCGTACACGGTGGCAATATGTTGGGTTGTTTTTACACAGTAGTAAAATACACATGTAGAATCCAGGGAGGGGTAGTACCACAGCCAGCCAGCTGCACTGCTGCGGCTACATCTGCTCAGAAGGCACTATGAGTCCACGTCCACGTCCATGCTGACCAGTAATGAAACGACTGCATGGCAACTTGAAATTCAACAGCAACCTATGACTGCACTTGCATGCAGCATGTTCAACATGCTGTAATACAGCGCCGCACGGCTGAGAACTGCACAGAGTGTCACACACTGCTGCCTGAACCGCCAGCCGCTAGTGCATGTACTCAGAAATCAGCTGAAATGTATCCCAGCTGCGTTAAAATCTGCCAACAATTTCAAGAAATCATCTTGCGTCATCTTGGCAGGCCTCATCTGCTCATAACCCCCTTGCTGCAGTACACTCATAACAAGCTCCTTGAACTCTACTGACACCTTTCCTTTGCCCTTCTTAACAAGAGCTGGGCCTGTTGCTGTTGCATCCTCACTATCCACTGCCATACCTGAAGCGCCTGCACAGCCAATGCAACCAAACGTCACACCATGATGCCATTTTCGATGTCCTAGTTAGGCCAATGCACAGGCTTTCAGTACCCTCAGATCATGCACTACCCAGCAATAACATGTAGAAGAGTATAAATATGATATAGTAAAAATAAATACAAAAAAATAAAAAGGCCATTAGCTGTGCATATGGCCAGTTTGTATGAGTCAGTCATATCCACAACCAAGCAGCAAGATGGACAGGAGAGGGAAAGTCCAACTCTGGCGGTAGTATTTGGCTCAGAAAGTTTGCAAGTCTCGAATTCTCGGCTGCCTGCTGAGCGACTCACCAGTTGCTAGGTCCAGATCTTCCCCATCTTCATCATCTGATAATTCCATACCAGCTGCTGCTTCGCTGCTGCCTAGCGCTGCTATGCTTGCTGGCGACTGCGACTGCTGCTGCTGCTGGTTACCATCTGCGCCCATAGAAAGAGCCTTGAACGTGATGTAGTTCTGCTCTAGGGCCTGCACGCAGCAGCAGCAGCAAGGACATGGTATCTGTATTCTTGGAACCAAAAACCACCATGATGCTGACATGGATGGCCCTGTGACATTGCCAATGATGCAAGGGGGCAGGCAATGGTCCCATGTCCGTGCAGCAGCAGCGTATACAGTGCTGCTGGAGCTATTGCACTGCAGCTGTGACCGGCATGAAAGCTGACAGTCAGTTGGTAGCCCAGCTAATTACTTCATACACATGAAGATGAAGGATATGCAAGTCTCAGACCATACACTGGCCCACACCCAGCTTTGATTTGAGCGTTATCTACTTCTGTGTGCTGGGCCCTGTAGCTGCGGTCACTAACGTGCTGCTAGTGTGCGCTTTGAACACAAACCTACCGCTTTAGTGCACGCTGCAGCCACGTCGACAGAAGTGCTGCCAGATGCAGCAATCCTCACAACTCACCAGAAGTGTCCTGCTGGTTCTGAAAGCAGCTCCTAGGGTTTTGTTCTTCCGCCCAAAAGCCAGTCTTACTAAACCATCCCATTCCAGCAGCGGAATAGGCGGTGGTGGATGGCGGGGTTCTATCCTGACTACGCTGCTGTCCACCTTGGGGGGAGGTCTGAAGTTGTTCTTCCCAACCTTGAGCAGATGTGATACCCTGTACCACATAAGACACAAACACACACATGCCGACACACATGTAGGGGATCTTAGCAATGTGGTGTGTTGCAAACGAAAAGAAGGTACACACGCGCAAGCTGCAGGGATGAGCTACACCGTAGTATTCAAGAATGGAGGAAGATGGTTGATCAAGCTGTCCACAGTGGCTGTGACACCTGTATTGCATGGCTGAGCTGTTACGTTACCATCACAGGCAACTAACTACCAGTCGGGACAGAGTAACATTACAGACTTGCTTGAAGATCACCTGACAGCTGCATTTCACATAGGCAGTGGCTGAATATGACTGTGACTGCTCGATATTGTGCAGCGGCATGATGCAGCCAGCAGCAAGTGTACAGTCAGCATTCATACAGCAAGCAGCAGAACACACATCACATGACCACCGCTGGCTCAGCCCTGTCCTTCAATGCCAATGAAAGCAACGGACCTGACTGCAACGTGGCCGACTGATTGCGATTGCAACGTGACCCACTGACCGCAAAACTCCACTCACCGAGCCAAAAGCTGCGTGTTAACTGCCAACCGGCTGTACAGGCTGTCCCCCGGTCTTGCCACCAGGCGCATAGCGAACTCATGTTGGTACATGATGATAGCTGCCCTGAATGCTGGCCGATGTGCCAGCAGTTTGAAGGTGAGGGGGCTGGAGATGTTGTACGGAATGTTTGCCACACAGAGGTCGAAGTAGGGCAGGTCAACCTTCATGAAGTCCCCGTGGATGATTTGCAGCTGCTGCTGGTAGGGAGTGCCTTGCACACGCCGTGACAGTTCGAGAACCTGAAGGCGCAGAAAGCATGCAGCTTATGAAACTGCATGCTGCAGATTGATGTTGTGTTGACAACATGCCTTCTTTAAGTATCCTCCTTGGTCTGTTGCTGCTGCTGCTGCTGCAAAGTTGCTTGTTTCCTTGGCTGACAAACTTGGGGCCGTGTGATACAGTGGACCCCTAGCCAACCCAGCCAGCCAGAGTCCTCCTGCTGCCCACACTGCTTCTGCTTTTGCTGCTGCTGACGCTGCCATGCTGGAGCACATGCTGAAGCTGTTGTGCGGCAGACTCCATGTACAACACTCTCTAATGATCTCCGTTGATTATCGCATATGACCCTGCAGTCAGTGCCCTAAGCTGCAGCAAGCGCAGCTTTGAGTGGCCTGATGGCTCACCATGCGTGGGTCCAACTCAATGGCAATGACCTTCTTTGCTCGCTCAAGCAGCTTCATGGTCAGGTTACCAGTACCTGAGCGCAACATGGGCATGGGGCCATGCTGCTGGTACTTTAGAGGTTTGTTCTTATGCTTGCAGTTGCTGCTTGCTATATCTGCTGCCAAAGGTTGCAATATCTGCTCACAATGCTTGCAGTCCCTTCTTTCCTGGCTGGTCGTGGTTGCAGCTGACGACTCTGCAGCTGCCTTAGATCCAGGGCCTCAACATCTTGGCAGAAAACAGACACGAACTGTGTAAGCAGCAGGACTGAGAAGATTGTGCCTTTGCCGGTCATATGCGGCTGCATTGCAACACACCTGGACCGATTTCCAGCACTACATCTGTGCTCTTGATGCCTGCTTTGTCCACAATTGACTGCACTACCAGAGGGTTCTTGAGAATATGCTGGCCCTTGCTTTTGTGAAACTCCAAACCTGTGTGAACCTCGACACATCAAATCCTCTACGAAAGCACAGATGTTGCTAAACTCGCCATGCATGTGCAGACAGAGATATGGCCAGCCAACAGCAGTAGCTGCTGTGGAGTCAGCTCAACTGATCAAGAACCTGTTGCTATTGCTGTGGGCAAGCTCAAGCAAGGGCAAAGCAGTAGTTGCATCTGCTATTTTAGCTTGAGCACCCGCTTTCGCACCTCCTGTGACTGGATTCTTGGCCTTTGCCTTCTTCTTGGCAACGCCCCCAGCAACGCGAAGCCCATTGCTGGACATGGTGCCAAGGGCGGCGGCCACTACGTAATACAAAGATCGATACACTTTACGATATACTGAGAACGGCAGGGCAAGAGCAGCAGCGGTCCTGCGTGGCTGCAATAGACAGGTAACACGAGCTGGCAGTAAACTTCTTCGCAGCACTTCCTGGAACGTTGCAAACATCAACAAGCTGGCTCACCGACGACTCGTCACAGGGTGCTGCCTGACAAAGGGTATGGCGGGATGTACAGTTTGTCACGCTCATCTGTCGCTCGGGCTGCCACTGCAAGCCAACAAGTCCTTTCATGAACTTCTGTGCAACTCATCATAACGTGTGCAGCGTGTATCTGGTTTACTGCTGTTATTGTGCGAGCACCTGTGGTGCACTCACTACACCCACTACCTGTACCTCCGTTGTTGCCACATCTGTAGCCGTAAATGCATCACAGTGTGTAACAAGAAGTTGTCGAGGGGCCCCAAGTCTGCTGTCACCTTATGACGTCTACAGTCTGGTGTGTGTACATGAGCCCCAACCAGGTTACTGCTGTATATTCACTGGCTCTCTGCCTCAAGATCAATGCAAATCCGTCCAGCTGCTCACTTCAAAGCTGATCACGGTGCAGCACAGCAAGTGAATGAGTGTACCACTTGTTGGCCCTGCTGGTATGCTCCGACAAGCGCAGATGCAGACTCAGGAAGCAGAAGGTGAAGGTGAGTTCAATATGCAACTCAACATCATTAGGAACTTTACTGGCAAGATTGGGCATTGTAAACATGTCATATGCGTGTACAACATATTGCAGGCCAAGCTGGCCTCAACATATCTCATCGCATCCCACTGGGGTGACACCTGTCAGCGCATTTGCCATACCAGTTCAACCTGCTGCATGCCCCCTTTCCTTCCACATCCCTGCAGCACCTGTTTGCCTAGACGCCTTCATTCCTAGCATTTTCAACTCTGCTGTGCCGTACTTAGCGGCTCACATGCAGCCAAACGATAATTGCTCCATGCCAAAAGAGGCATGATGATGTTAGGTTGTTTTCAGACAGTAGTGAAAAGTACAATACATGACCTCACTTGGTAAGATGAATCGTTGTCTGCTGCTCCAGTCGTTATCCAATCTGGATGCATGATGATGTAAAAGGATTTGAGCCATGCAGCAAGTTGAAATGCCATAGTATGGCAAATGCGCTGACATGCGTAAGTGATGATGTGATTAGAAGTTGTCGCATTGGGACATCATATCCCTGGTGGCACCAGATACCCAGGCCATATGCAATGATTTGAAACTGAGACTGAGCTCAGGAAACAAAGGTATGACAGATCAGGTGCTAATCATTCTTGCTATGTGCCATAACAGTCTACTGCCAGTCCTCAGTGAGGACCAGCCCAGTAACAATAGGTGCTGCTGACGGTTACTAACCCCGGGCCGGTAAGTGAGCTGAGCTGGGTCAACCACACACATATACGTATGGCATGTGGCTGATGAATGTTGCACAGACTCTTACAGCCAAACTGTCATTATTGATGATCAAAACACCACACCCATGATGCAGACATGGCAGCAAGCTGCCTTGGGCAGCCAAGTTTGCAGTTGTGCCACGATGCAAAGATGGAACATCACTTTTTATGCATATTGACCACGTGCACATGACGCTGCTGGTGGTGACACATGGCAAAACCTTCAGGCTCATAAGCATCTATGTGCCAGCCCCCTGCCACTTGTGCTAGCCTTGCAATGCTTCCTTGATGCTGCTGCAGCAGACCGTCTGGCAGCTGCAAGCGGGGTCGTCTAGTGCCAGTGCTGCTACAGTGTCTGATGTGGTGCAGACTCGTGAAAGGGAAATTCAACACAGTTGGGCGAGTTACACCACCGTTGCAAACCCAGGGTTACCCTCAAGGCTCAGCCGCTCGTTGTTTTCCCTCATACATAAAGCTGCTTGAAGGACTTTGAAAAGCAGATGAACGCGTCTATATGCCAACTTGCAATCGAAACTCCTTCACTTGCAGTGCCTGTGCTTGTCCCGCGCACCTTGTGCTGTCAATGTGTGCGTCTGTTTCCAGTCGCCAGCACACAGTTTATCGTAACAACATTGAGTGTAATATGGCAAATATGGATGATCCTGCTGCAGGTAATAAGCGTATATATACTATAGCTATATAGCTGGTGCTTCGCGGCAACGCACCCTCTAGCCCACTTCGTCCAACCTAGGCGTGATATCATGATACGAGCATCACGTTGTTATTGCATGTGTACAGTGAGGGCTGGCCTGGCCATGCCAAAGAGCACCCTTCGTGTTTCATACTTCTGCAGCTTCTACAGCAAATGCTCGCGTGCTATACGCCTGTGCTCTAATCGTCATCTTACATCTGCCATTGCTTAGTAGATTGTCATCAAAGCGGCAAGACCGGCTGTGCTGTCTGTGATACGCTTGCAACCCTTCCCGCGTCAGCACCCACCCTACTGCTTTGCATCTGCTAACCGCAGTTCTGGGCTACAACGAGTTGTTCCAGCGCATTGTGCCTGTGGAACTACGATCATTCCCTTCATCTACAATGTTGAACAAGCTCTTCAGCTCCAGCAGCTGCCCAGGTGGCTTGAAGGACCTGTATGCTGACCTGCTGGACAGCCCAGATGGTTCACCTAAGGCTTCTACTGCATCTGGTGGAGTCAACAACACCCCAGTGCCCAGCAACGCGAGCGCAGGTGTAGAGATGATGAAAGTACGAGTGCTGTCCCAGTCACTTGGCGGCAGCATCTCAGCTCTGAGGGTGAGTTGTCCTGAATTCGCACTGCTCATGAGGCTGATCAGCCTGGGCCACGTTGAACGATTGCACATACTAAGCTGACATGCCAGCGGCTGCCAGACGTCCAAGCTTCAGTCATTGCTGCACTCTTCTGCTGACTACAAAGCCATTCCTTGTACGTTCAAATGCTTTATGATACAACAATTGATGACTTTATTGATGTGATGCGTGCAGGTAGAGCTCAGCTGCGACTCCTCTCTCTTCTTCCACTATGCAGCAAACATCAGCGTGGCAGCTTTTGAAGACATCAAGGTACTGTTGTGTATTGTATTACAAAAAATCTTGGGTCTGTTCCATGCTCAAGCAGGCTGCGAATCTACATATTGTGCTTAATCAGCCTGATTATCGGATATATCCCCTGGAGGCATCTGCCAGCGCAACGGATTGTGGGACATCTGAATCTTTCTCATACACATGTCACATGAAGCGGCTTTAAGGCTGCAGCACTAGTCTCCTGCCTGGCCAACAGCATTATACTTGTAGACTCTGCCGCTGAAACTGCACCAGCATTGTAGTCTCTGACTGCTCACTGCCCGACTCCGCACTGTGACAGCCAAACAACAACCCTCAGCTACTATCAACGGTTGTTACTGCTGTTCAGGAGGACTGCAACCTTGTGGTTGACTTTCCCGCATTCCCCGCCCTCCTGCTGAAGCTGTTGAACTTGCTGGTAGAGCAACCTCACACGTACCTGGCCCTCTTAGTGCTGCGTGCTGATGGCTCTGCTGTGCTGGAGTTTGCCCAGAATCTCGATTTCAAGTGTATGAGCTTGCTAAGGTAAGAGGTCTGCTGCGCTCCTGATGAATGCAGACCTTGCAACACTGATGCGTCACATACAATGAAGGTCCATGCTAATGCAGCAGTGCCACACGGTGTGCTGATACAGCGCTGGTTGCTGCATTGGTGTGTCCAGCAGTGCACCTGCACATTGACATGCTATGAAAACAAGCCTACGGCCCGTGCCGCACATTTCCTGGCACTGCTGCTCATCCGATGTCTGAGTCAGATAGATAATGTTGATTTTGTCTTGTGTGCTGATTTCTCCATGACCTGCCTGTGCGACATGCTTTGCATTTATTCAGCATGAGGGTGGAAGCCGTGCCCCAGGCGCTGGTTCGGGGGTACGTCACAATGCGCCACAATGCTCTACTTGACCGCTGTGCTGAGCTTGAGGCAGAGCTGTTCGAGCTCCGGGCCCTGGTGAGCGGTGTGGTGCTTTTCAAGAGAAGTTCTTTGCAGACTGGTTTGGTGATTGTGCTGCAGCACACTGGTGTGAGTCAGACACCAACACCATCTAAGTTAGGAAACTTCTTGTGACTCAGCAGTCATGCTGCCTGTTGCGTCAGCAGACAGTCCTTTCACTGTGCAGCACAATTAGTGTAGATTGAGAGTCAATTATAAGTGGCTTGATGTGGATGATTCAAGTCTGAAATGTTGGGTGCTGGCAAGGCGGCACGCTATCTGTACTGCTGCTGTATGCACTCAGTACCGTACAAGTTGCAGCCTGTCTGCTAATTCAAAATGCTGGTGTTGCTGCTGTAGGTGCGGCAGAGATGCCCCAACCTGCTGCAAGTCCACAAGGCTGCATTGGGCTGCCGCAGCAGCAACAGCAGCCCCATACGGAACAGTGTCACTGGTTCACCCTTGATGGGCTGCGGGATGATGAGCTGAAAAAAGTTGTTGGCTGCTTCTTGAACATATGTACAGGGACACCGTTGATCATGATTATGATTTGCTCAGTACAATTGGTTGCTATAACTTGAAGTTACCTGGGTCATTCCATTCTGCTGTGCATACACTGTGGGCGCTGTGCTGTGGCTGCAAAGACATCCATAAGTTCACAGGAGCCTTCTCTGAGTGTCCTAGAGGGATGAACGACGCTTGGGCACGTGTACAAATTAATTACTTGAGTGTGAAAGGAGATGTACTTCATCCATATGGAGTCATTCCTACAGCAGGCACTGCAACACTGTGCTTGTTAACCCAGACTCTGGGTATTGAAGCTTCCTGTAGCCACGAATTTTATCAACCGACCGCTGGACAGAACTGGGCCCGCGCGTCCAGGGGCTCTAGTTTATACTATATATATATGGACTGCAAACATATGCTGGCACAGCAGGATTTCAATTTCAGACTGTCCTGTATGCACATATGTTGTGAATTATTTGGTTCCGATACGTATGTCAACTTGATAGTATGCCTCGCTGCATCACATGTGACAGTTGCTGCAGCTACGACACCGGCATGTGGTGCCTCGCCCACCTGGTGCATCAGGTGGCGCCCGAGCGCCAAGTCAGTTGCAGCCAACTTAGAGCAACAACTGCAAGCACCAGAGCCAGCAATGGTATATGTTTCCACCCACGACCAGCAATGCGCCCTGTGCCCTGTACATGACTTGTTCTTATAACGTGTCACGCCCTTGAAGAAATTGTTAGGGTGCTTTCAAACAAGAATAATCAGTTTCTTGATATGTTTTGCAAGATGGGCGGCACAATTGCAGACAATTGCCTTTCGTAGATACACTGCAGCTGCAAGTGACTCTCTGGTAAGCCAGGGCTACGCTGCCAGTCCTCATACGTCACTTTGCAACTTAAGAGCGTGAGTTACGCCATCCTTTCACCCTTCTTGTGACTCCTGGTGAATTCATTGCGTGGACGGTATTCCGGGACAAGCGACCAACGCTATTGCGATTTTGTAAGCAGCATGCCTCATGCACAAGCCTGTGAGATGCGGCAAAGGTGGCATTATTGGTGCGCAGAGAAGCTACAAGCCGTCATGAGGACAAGTGGGCGGCCTGTGACCCCAATAAGCTTCGGCACTGGCCTTGCTGTATACAGTTTGCTGATGGCAATGAGCTACATGACATGGTCTGTTAGCGTTATGGATTTTTTATTGACTGAGATGCTCTTTTTCTCTCATGAAGAAGCACCTGTAGGAACTGAAACACTGCTGAGCTTTTCAGCTACATTACTGTTTGCATTGCCAACGACGCGGGCAACATGGCCTGCAGCACCCCCCACTGCGGGCAATATGGCAGCAGCACAAGGTTGGATGCCATGAACATCTTTGCCCAGTTGAAGCTGGTATCTTTTGCGGTGATAGCTCAGTTGTTGTATATCGCACTGTGGCAGCCACTGGCAACAGCCAGACATGTGCCAGAGTCTAGCCCACTAGGCGGCTTTTTCAAAGCAACCGCCGGTTGCAGCTCCAGTGGCAGGCACTGTGGTGACTCAGTCCCAAGCTTGGGACGGCACCAGGCGCAAGACTCATTGCACAGCACACCCACTTTTGAAATATAAGTTATATATAGCTGCGGCAGCCACACTGCCGTTTGATCAGTGTTGAACAACTGGCTGGCCATTATTTCAAGCGTATTGAGAGCACCTGCCAGCACCAGTGGTGATCCCAAAGTCACACGATATGGTATTGCGGCCGCCACCCACTGAGTGCACCGGGTGCAGCTGTAATGTTCCTGGCAGGCTGCATGGTGGGGTACTTGTGACCCACTGTAGTATACTTAGTAATCATTATTCAACATCCTTTGTTATATCAATAATACTATGCATTGAATGGCATCAGTTGTAAACACCGCAAGCTGCAGCATGGATGTTGTCATGTGATGATCATGCTTGCACCGTTGCCGCACAAGCCCATTAGCAACTGTCCAACTGCACGCTAGCGCTGTGCCTGGAGCTCTTAGAATTGATTCATGCCATGACACGGTGTCGTGCCGCACTCAATGACTGCGCACAAACAGCCGCGGGCATGTATCGCAGCAGTGAATGCCAACACAGCACACACGGTGTGAGGATGTCCAGCGTACCTGCATCCTGTTTCATGCCTTGAAACACTGTTTAGTAGGGAATGGTGTTCTGCAGGACTGCTCCTATAGCCTGTGACCGGTCCAAGCCATCACTGATGAGTGACTCATTGGCAAGCTTTGAATGCCAGCAACTTGTGTGTCAAGTTGAGGTCTGGGTTCAGCGACAAGGTTTGCCCTGGATATCATGATCGCCACATGGCATGTGCACTGATTATATCTACCATATGCATACAGCTGTAGTAAGCACAGTGCCTATGTTGCTACCCGTGTTGGCCTCTAACTCATCTAGTGATTAGCTATCAGGCTTGCATTCCTGCCAAAGCAGCCTGCCCCTGGAAGTTGCTGGTGCACTTGCAAGGCTGCAGCGTGTCGCATGGTGGCAAGTCGTAATTACGTACCTTTATCAACAGGCTGACCTTATTGTAGAGCAACTTACCCCATATACATTGTCACAGAATGGTCTTGGGTGCTGTGTTGAGCACCTGCATGCACAGCAGCTGGAATGACTGGACACAGTTGTTGCACTTCAAGTGCCATCCACTAGAGTGCTTGCGAAAATTCTGCTAAATTGTGCATAGTCATCTATCCTGGCCCGGGATGTCCTGAAAGTCCAGTCAGTTGTTGCCTAGTTGCTGCTGTTGTTGCTTGCTGTCATTGCCAGTTTTCTGTCACCCCTACTAGGGTGTAGTACATGTACTGCCTGCTGTAGGTGGGGCCGCCAACATCCAACCAATGCAGGCACGGCGCATGCATCCGAGCAAATTTGAGTAGATTCTGCTATCTGCCCATCAGCGTTGAAGCCAACACGGGCTATAACACATGAAGCAGTAGTAACAGCCTGTGATCTTCCGTGAGTATCCGAGCTCCTGAGTTTGCGCCCAACATGCTGGCGGATCTTTCTACTGTGTCTCACAATGCCACTTGTGTAACAAAAAGAAAAAGCTGAAGTCGGATTGATCAGGAACACTGTTACGATGTTCTCACAGCTTGTTTAGGCGCTCCTTTGCTGACTCCACCCTTAATCACTTCAGACAGTCAATTTATTGGCATCTACACGAGGCAGCAATGCCTGCCGGCAACCGTCGCCCCCTATATGATGTACATGAGCAGCCTACTGTCGATCAGAAGCCCATACAGCCGAGCCCACCCCAGCCCAGCCCGCTATCTGTTCCAGCAATCCAAGGCACAACAGATAGCCCATTCAAGCAACCATGCACCCTGAAGGGGATCAGCGCAGCTTTCTACGCAGGAGCTTTAGGCTACTTCCTGGGGTTTGTTCCTGCAACCATCAAATTCAAAGCCAGGCAATGGGGCATGATTCACAGCCAAGGAGTAGCTTCAGCGTCACAGCTAGCTTTGATGAGTGGCATGTACACGACAGTGCACTGCATCTGCCAGCGCATACGAATGGTTGAAGATGGCTGGAACAGGGGCATTGCTGGTTGCAGCACAGGGCTAGTATTAGGCTGGAAGACGGGGCCTTGGGGCGCTTTGCAGTCCTGTGCCAGCTTAGGACTACTGTCAGCGCTTATAGACCTGGGTGGAGGGGTAGTTGAAGCAGCGGAAGCAGCATCATTGCATCAGCTGCAGGAGATTAAGAGCCTGTCATATCACCAGCAGCAGGTGGTCCCTGCAGGGCAGGTGCTACAGCACGGCGATGACAGCAAGCAGACCAGCGTACTCAGCCAGTGTCTTGGCTTTCTAGCTGATCCCTGTGCAGCCGTTGCACACCTGCAGCAGACACGCCAGCCTTTGCAGGACTCTTTCAACACTCTGCACACCAGCAGTGCACAGCAGCACAATCAGCTGGGACTTGACAGGTTGCAGGTGCATTCGTCAGTGAAGCAAGCTGTGCAGCACGTTCAGCAGCTGATTGCTTCACCACCTCTTATGTTCCTTGGTGCTTGCTGCCAAGCAGGCAACAGGAACAGCAGCAAGACTGCAGAGCCAGGCGGAGCTGCAGAGGTGGTGGATGCATGTGTGCTAGAGCGGGATGATGCCATTGCCGCAGCCAGGAGCAAAAGCAAGCGGTGGCGCTGAAAGCAGCACGGACCTGCGTAGAAGGTATCCTCATTGTGCTGTGGCTGCAGCTGCAACAGCTCACAGCCACTACTGGTCGCTGCTATCTGCGGCAGCGGCAAAATGTCATCAGCTTCCTCAGAGACAAATTGCGCCCCTGCAGCTCTTCTGGACAGAGGCAGTCTCGGATAATAAAAAGTCCAGTGGAAGCAGCAGGAGCAGAACACATATTGACAAGTCTGTGACTGCAATCTGGTGAATGGCCAACAGCTGACTATGGTGTGCAGTAACATCAATGCACTCTGATGTTAGGCATTGACACAGGACCCATAAACACAGCAGCACATGTCACTTTAACAGCAATACCTCATGTGGCGTGTTGAGTGGGCGTACAGCCACCGCTCTTGGTCTAGTGCACTTCACACAGTGCTCATCATCCATCATCATCCTCCTCCTCATCATCATCCTCCTCATCATCATGTGTGTATGCTCTTGTCATGTTGATTTATATTGCTTCAAAGCATCCTGCCTCGTAGTGATGCACCTTCCTGCTTCATGTTTGATGAGGGGCTCTTTATGTTGAACCTTTTCTATGGTATATATTTGGATCAGCTGTGGGCCAAAGTGGCCACAGACATGTCACCTTTCCCTTTGCATTTGCCGCATCACCTGTCATTGATCCCTGTACACCACTGGGGCTATACTAGTTTTGGCCACTCTGACCCCTGGGTTGTGACTGCTGCAAGTCGCCTGCCACTGACCCCTTTTTATGCCCTGATTCAGTGCCGTTTTGCAAGTTGTCCACCGCCTGCAGCTGGTCCTTCTTATTTTGTCCCTCTGAATGGTTTCGACATACGGTATGCCAGCGTTCAGTAATATCAAGCACCCAACCATGCAGCGTGCAGGAAGTGCTCAAACCGTATGTTGTGTGGGCAGCATGCTGCTGTTTCCAGGTCAAGTATGTCTGGTTTCCTCTGTGACAGTTGTCCTGGTGCCAGGGGAACAAACAACTGGTGGTGTTGTCCGGTTGCATCTGTAGGGTCAATGCGAACATGTGCGTACCATGGTGGTATGTTTGGGTTTTTCAGACGAGAAATGGTGATATGTGGCCGGTTTCCGCTGTATGTACCGCATATATGCATGCTGCATACGCCACTGGACAATGGTACTATTGTATTACACCGTTGAACGGCACCAGAAGTAGAAGTTTCCCATTCCGGCAGCAAGGCCCTTGTGATAAGCATGCCAAGGCGCCGCTCAGTCAGTCGGCAGCATAGCCCACCGATTGAACGGTACCGTACCGTTCACCAGTACCGGGTACTGGTACCACAGTAACATTGTCATAGCATTTCAGGTTAATTTGTCGCATGGCTCCATCTGTTTTACAGTATTTTGTGTAAACGGAACATCATGATGAGGCTGCGGCAGCCACTTCCAGGGTCTCCCGAAGTCACTTGAACTGGCAGCTAGACGAGCATCCGATGCAGTGTTGCTGCGATCACTACAGGTTCACTCTGATTGCTGCAATCACTTGTGCCACGGCACTTGCAAGCATGAATTTGCAGTGGCCATTTCAATCGAAGTGCACGGATTCGTGCACTACGTCACGTGACATCCGACAATGTCGTGATGATAAATCGACTCACATAGTTTAGTAAAGCATGAGTCTGACGCACTCTGTGCAGGGCCCAATTTGGCCTTCAAGCAGGGCTGGCCACCGGCTGTGGACGTGCCACAAGCACTGCTTGTCGATGTGCCAACAACTTGTGGAGAACACACTGGCAGCATAGGCAGACGTCCCAACAAGTACTCATGGACATTCGGAGAACTCACTGCTGCACCATGCCATGGCTGAAGTTCATCTTCCCAAAGGCCTTGCTGCTGGAAAAGGTAACTATCTTCCTGATGCGGCATGTACCAGTATGTAATCATGGTATGTGACAGTGTTACATTGTTCAAGTGTAATGTAACAGTCTTACATTGTTCAAGCACCGTAGCCGTTACGAACATAGCATGGGGCAACACCTATGATAGTATGGTGATAGAAGTGTCAACTGGCAACACTGCAGTGCACACAGAGGGCATGTCACATTAGTGCTGCACAATAAAGAAGGTGACAAATGCAGAAGTCATGCTATTGATGTGCTTGCAAAGTGCACCATACTTCTTATGATGGTCTCTATTCCTAACGACCGGCCAACATGCATACCTTAAAAGTTCTGCACTACTAGTGGTACTGCATCGCTCATGCACCTGTGTCCAAACTAGCAGACTGCTCTCAGCAATGCTGTGCATCAACTGGTAAATGTACTTTGTTACCCCTAGTAACAAGCTGATGACCATCTGACGCAGTATCATGACCAGTCGTTGCCAGGCAAATCTCTTGGATCACCTGCAGCAGCAGCAGCAGCAGCAGCAGCAGCAGCAGCAGCAGTTGCAACACACATAGTCAGCATACACAGCATAATCATTGCCCTTTGAGTTGGCGCATGGCATACGAATAGACAGTTTGCCCCCAAGAAACTGAGTACACTCAAGGCTTTTGATCGCCCCGGTTCTGAATGGTGTTCAGGCAACAGGAGCAGCCTGTACTGTGATTAACTGCAGAAGCATTCTACCTCTTAGCTCTGGTGGCCAATGACAATCAGCACCGACACCTGGCAGTTGTTACCACTCACCAATGGTGTTCCTCATGACCTTGCCAAACAACTCAGCAACATTGCTTGCTGGAGGTAGATCAGCATCAGCCAGAGCCTGGGGGTCCAGCTTCAACCCAGCTACATAAAGTGGATCAGGCATAGCAGGCAACACTGTGGCAACCCTCTCTGTGGCCTTGGTCACCAACTTTCCAAGGTTTGTCAGCGCTGTGGAGTTGACACCAGGTGCTAAGGTCTTAGCAATATCGTTGAGGCTCAAATCTGAGGGTTTGAAGTTTCGCAGTCCTGATAGAGTTGAGTTGATGCCATGGGCAACCTGAGACAGGGTTGGCAGCTTGGGGGCCTCAGTTGCATGAGGGGCCTGAAGACAGGACACAGTTGGCATGTGCAAGGATATTAGATGCGATTTCTCTGCAGTCAGTGCAAGGATGTTACGTCCACATCTGTGCCTGCCACAGGGCTGACTCAGCATGGCACAACAGCTTTGTTTGTCAGATGGTGCATACCCCAGGGCCCCATGGCCTCAGAAACATATTGAGCTGATAACTCCACCACTGCAGATAAATAATGCTTGATGTGGTATATGTCACAACCTGCATCTGATTGCTTGGCACATATTGCTTTGCTGGCAGTTGACTCTGCAATATCACACCCCTGTCACACCGCTGTGAGAGCTGCTGCAGCAGATGGCCTAATGGGCTCTTACCCTTCTAGCCTATAATTAGTAATGCAGGGAACAGCAGGACCGGCCTCAGAAGCCTACTGCTGTGGCCTTAAGCACAATGTAGGACTGGTTCCTTACAAAGCAAAAAATAACAATACATCTGGCACTTCACTCACATTGGCTGTGCTGCTGATCGTTAAGGAGTATGAAACTGATATCTGGGTGGCAGCTTATGGCATACAAAGCCCCTCACCTGATCTCCACCACCAATTATCTGAGATAGGCGGTTGATGGGGTTACGATCAGGCATATCTCCATTCATGAGGTCCATCATGTTCTCCTGAGACTTTTCTCTGCCGCGCTGCAGTGCCTGTTGGATGCTGCCCAGAGTAATGTTCAGACCTGGGATAGCGGTGCCGCTCATTGGTGCGACAGCAGCATCTGGGTCGGCTGGGTCAACTGCAGTGAAAACAGGGTAATAATCGTCACCTATCTAGGTTTATCTTGTTTGTACTATGCGTATGACGGATCAGCAGGAACGGATGACAGCATATGACGGATCAGCAGGAACGGTTGACAGTATAGGCCCCATCTGCAGCAAAGCATTGGTTTGTCACCAGCAACCAGGCCAGCTGATCCTTTATCGGCAAAGACATTGGGATCATCTTCAGGCGGGTGTCGCTGTGACTGCGGTTTTAGCTGCAGTGCTGATGTTTGCTCAACTGAACATGCTGGTGGCACCCAGCTGGTCACATTGGACAGCAGAAGTGACGGTGGTTGTGGTGACTGTTCAGAAAGGCTTGAGGACAAGCTTATTGATGCGAGTGTGAGCATCAGTGTTAGTACTGCAGCAATGTACTGCTGCAGTATTGCTGCTGCTGCTGTTGCTGCGGCACATTCGCTGCCCTAAACGTGATTCCAAGGGCACAATGGCTGCAGAGTACATTACACTTACCACACCATGTGTGGGCCTTGTTTGCCACCTGTCCTCGTGGGCATGTGCTGCAGCTGCTGGATGTATGGCTGTTGCCGGTGATGTAAGCAGTACGGGAAGTGCAGGGCTTGCACGCAACAGGAGCATAACCCTCCCCTGCATTGGCTGTTGCACGGTAGTGGCCTGCTGCACATGTGCACTCGGTCTGATCAGCTGAGGGCGTCGTGCCAGCTGGGCACCGGAGACATTCAGAAGTGAGGGTTGAGCCTCCAGCAGCAACGGTGTAAGAGGGGCAGGCCCGGCAGATGCCACCATTGCCCTTGGCAGCATAGCCAGGAGCACATTCTGCATGGTTACATGTACAAATTACACTCTCTTAGTATTGCTGATTTGTTCAGTCAGTTGGCAAGTGTGGCCTGCCACACTACATGCTGTACTGCTCATGCGGTGACAGGTGAGGACCATGCATAAGAAGCTGACAGCAGCGTCACTAAACATGAAGCCAATGTGTCTTACCGCATCTTGCACGTGTAGTTCCTTGGTTCACAAGGCTGTATCCCTGTCCGCACTCCGCACAAACGAGGTCTACTGATTGTCGCCTGCTTGCCATGGATGTACAACCTCTCTTTTTGCATCCATTGTACGACGATTGCTCTGGGCACAATTCTAGGGCAATTGCTGATGCTGCTACGCCGGCGATCAAGCAAACCAGCAGGAGCTGTCGCGCCATCGCCACCTGTTGGGACATGAAATGATCGTCAGGATGGGCAGCAGTGATCAATATTGCACAGAAACTATGGCAAGTAAAGTTGCATGCAATATCAATCAGGAATAATACTCTTATACATCCGCACAGTACAGGCAGCTGGCTGTACATTCCCGCCAGGCAGTATGCAGTCGTGTTTCTGTCTTGATACATGCATATATTGCTGTAATCTTTGTTGCTGTAATCCACTGACCTTGTTTTTGTCAAACCTTCAGTCTCTGCACGGACAATACCACGCAGCGTACAGGGAGCTATATGTGGATACAATTTGCATGAGAATACACAAGTACAGCGGTGGCATACATGCAAAGTGCAAGCGATGCTCAGATTACCTTGTAGCTGCCGGCAAGTCGAAGTCGAGGTCCCGTCCCTGCGGTTCAGGGGTTGTCGAAGATGTTTACTGACCATATGGCCTCAATGATGAACACCTCTGACTCATTCAGTAAAACTATTGCCTTACGTGTCTGGGATCTTTACAACACTTCGCTCGTTTTATTTGCACTTGTCACTTGCTGGTTGGATCTTGCGCAATAGACATATAAGCTGATAAATAAGGTCAATTGCAAATGTTGCAACAGCGGTCGGTGCAGCCTGGTGGCGCATGCCGCGAGCGGGGGCTTTCCATGAGGGCACCAGCAAAACTACATGCCAGCCTCCCACGCTCACAGCCTTTCAAGGTAACAGATGCTTGATGTCGTACAATTCAATTGCTTCAAAAATTTAACAGGTCCGCAAATTGTACCTGAGGGCCGAGGAGCAGTATACAACACCTGCGCACTGTCTGCAGCAGTTCCGTGTACGTCAGGGCATGCTCGCGCTCTGACGCCCATCCAGCTTGGGTGGGTGTACTGCATTAATCAGCATTTAGACCTAGGTGACAACGCCTTAGGCCGCAAATGTGTCGCCCAGCTGGTAATTCCCTGGACCAAATGTTGACCTCAGGGTCTGTATCAACTACTAGCGCTCTTTCATGTGCACTGCCCTATGCTTGTCTCGCAGGAAATTCAAACAGTCGGAGCATCTCGCAGTAGCAGCAGCGCACTTGTACGTGTATTCAGGCATCAACGGCCATCAGCAGTATGCAGCTGCAGCAGGAGGGCTGTGACAGTGTGCGCTAGCAGTGCAGCAGCAGCAGCAGCTAAGCAGGACTACAGGTCAAAGCCAGCAAACCAGGTCAATGTTTTAGTGGTTGGCCCCACCGGCTACATTGGCAGGTATGGTCACCAATAAATGTTATGACACCTACCACCTGTAGTAGCAACACTGTTGTGACTATGTTGCAGTAAACAACAGAGATGTATGTGTCATACTGGTATCAAGCAACAGCAGCAGAGTCTGTGTAAGGCCTATAGGCCACCACAGGTGTAGCAACAATGCTGTCCAGTGATGTAGTGATGGCATACAGCACACTCTTCGTATCAATAGCAGTCATGTCAGTACTCTGCTACTGATGCAGCCACAGATGACACCAGAATGATCCTGCCATGCTCTGTATTTCAGGAACTGTCAGCAGGGTAGGTTTCAAGTCAGTGTTGTTCTGCCCGCATGTGTGTGCACTTTAGGTTTGTTACAAAGGAGCTGATTGACCGTGGTTATAACGTTATTGCAATGGCCCGTGAGAAGGCTGGCATCAAGGGCAAAATGAGCAAGGATGATACCATCAAGGTTTACCAACTAACAACATGTTTGGATACACAATTGATGTCTGCTTCAAGCCCATCAAAAGCCTACTTGAAGCCATGACTGACAGCAACAAGGAGCTGTGTGATCTGTTGTCTCTCACCAACACAATGACAGCAGTCACATTGCTGAAAGTGTGCTCTGCCTGGGGCAGCATCATGCCGGTTGAGGTTGCACTTCGGTTGAAAATCGAAGCTGTACCCCTGCTATGATGCACAGCAGCTGGTGGCAGCAGCAGCCGCAGGGCTGACTGTGTCACAACGCCGCAGTGTCAGGTAGCAGCACTAGTGCAGGTACTGGTGCTCTGCTTTGTACATCACGGCCCTCAGCCTCCTGAGCACCACAAACCCAACAAGGAACCACACTGACTTCATCCCTGCCTGCCTGCCTGCCTGCCCGCCTGCCTGCCTGCCTGCTGCCTGCCTGCTGCCTGCCTGCCTGCCTGCCTGCCTACCTGCCTGCCTGCCCGCCCGCCTGCCTGCCTGCCTGGTGTGTCTGCAGGAATTCTCAGAGGCCAAGGTTGTTTTTGGTGATGTGACAGACCTTCAGTCTATCCGTGACAATGCATTCAGCCAGCCAGTAGATGTCGTGGTGTCGTGCCTGGCTAGCAGAACAGGAGGCAAAAAGGACAGCTGGCTGATTGACTACCAGGTAGGTCGAGACTCAGGGGTAACAGCCAGTGTGACATATGTCATCACATCTGGAAGAGGAATAAATCTTCAATCTTCATGACAAGATATCTGCCTCTCTCTGCCACACTTTCGCTGACAGGAATTTCTTTCAGGGTTGTGGTATAGCATCAGCTGACTGCAGCCAGCAGCTGCAACCAGCGCACCAAGTGCTGGTTGTTGCGAGCTGTCATCATTGTGTTATACTTGAGTTTCACACTCAAGTGCAACCTGCATTTGCAATACTATGCAACTCGAGACTTTCGTGCTTGTGCTGCTCCAAACAACCTGCTCACAGGACACCAAGAGTGCTCATTGTGGCAGTGTGATTTTACGAAACATGATTCTCAGCAGAACTTGCATTTCATTAAGTTTCCATTTTGTTTGCTGGCTTTCACTTACTGCAGGCCACTAAGAACGTGCTTGATGTGGCCCGGGAGAAGGGTGCCCAGCACTTTGTCCTGTTGAGTGCCATCTGTGTTCAGAAGCCCCTTCTGGAATTCCAGAGGGCCAAGCTCAAGTTTGAGGCAGACCTCCAGGTAAAGCTGTGACTGACAACAAGAAGTGGTCAATTGCAATAAACAGGGGAGCATCGCAGGTCGAAATCTGTGTAAGTGTTTCTGATGGATTGTTAGCTTCTGACAGACATGTTGTGTACTGTCATCTGTTGCGCATTGGACCTAACAGCTAGTATGCAGAGAGAAGCTGACGGTGGTTGTGATGCATTCTTGCAGGCCGCTGGCGACATCACCTACAGCATTGTGCGGCCCACCGCTTTTTTCAAGTCACTGGCTGGCCAGGTCAAACTGGTCCAGGAAGGAAAGCCCTATGTCATGTTTGGTGACGGCAACCTTGCCAGCTGCAAGCCAATCAGCGAGAAAGACCTGGCTAGATTCATGGCTGATTGCGTACAAGGTGGGAGCCATTTTGCTAGTACATGAAGCCTTCACAATTTAGCCATATGATGCAAGATACTTCTGCGGTGCATGCCTCTCCTTGTGGTAGTGCACGCTGCAGTTTAATCCCTTTGGGGCCTCAAGGATACCTCTAGCATAAATATTGTAGGCATTGCCACGTGTGGTTCGGCCAGAACTTGTGCTAGCTTGTGCTATTTTCAATTCAGCAGTCGGCTGAGGCAGGTTGCAGCTGCACTAACCCGCATTTCACAGCAGTGGGCGCCCACACCAACCTTATCAGCCACAGTAGTTTGGGATTATTATGCCAAACCCTTATTCATGTCCCCCCTCGGCCGCTATCTAAACCACAGTAGGAGCCCCACTTGCTGCGCACCACGGCATGCCTAGCATCTGCCATACCTTGACCCTTCACAGTATTTATAAAGTACAAAGTGCTGATTTGTATCTGCTGTTTTGTTTTCTGCTTGTTGGTGTTCAGCGGAGGATAAGGTAAATGCTGTCTTACCCATTGGCGGGCCTGGTAATGCACTCTCAGCAAAGGATCAGGCAGATATCCTGTTCAGGTGAGCCGTCTCGGTTCCAGCTGAAAGCACTGTGGTAATCTCTACTGTACACTCAGTTGGCTTGAATTACAGGCATCAAATACCAGTTATATCTGTAATCTACCATCCTACTCAGATAGGGGTTCTGGTGTATCAGCATGGTCCCTGTCAAAAGCCACTGCAGTAGATAGGTCATGGGTCAAATTCTCGGGTGTAGTGACTGCAGAATGCTGCAGTGCTTCATGTAGTTGCATTTGAGCTCTTGTGCATGGCAGCATGTGTGGGTTGGGGTGAAGTGTTTCTTGCATGTTATACCATGTTACATTTTGTTATTCAGGTTGACCGGGCTGCCACCCAAGTATTTCCCTGTGCCCCTTGCCTTGATGGACGGCATCATCGGCATCTTTGACTTCTTGGCGAAGATCTTCCCGCAATTGGAGGTTAGTGATATTGGAGCTGGGTGCACATTGTAGTGGGTGTAGATTCCGCTCAGCGAGATGTCATTACATTGCAGCAACTGGGCTTCAGGCTGCAGATGCAGCTGCCAGTGCTGCTGGCACTGACTATGAGACAGTTGGAGCTGGCATGTACAGCACTTAACTTGTCTGACTGATTAGTCAGCTTCCCAGCTTCAGGTCACCTCATGCACCTTGGCCCTTTCAGATGATGTTCATTTGTTTACATCTTCAACTGAAGCTGAGGTGCGACTTTGGAGTTGAGTTGACCTTCTTCTGTCACTTCATGTGGTGTGCTGTGCAGGACTCAGCTGAGTTTGGTAAGATCGGCCGGTATTATGCTGCTGAGAGCATGCTTGTGTGGGATGAGAAGAATCAAAGATATGACGCAGATGCCACACCCAGCTATGGAACAGATACTCTAGAGGCATTCTTCCAAAAGGCATTGAAGGAAGGGTTGCAGGGACAGGAGTTGGGTGATCAGGCAGTGTTTGGTGTTGGGGAATGAACACCATGTGCTGGTTGAGTGCCGCATGGCTACAGCCATGCAGCAGTTATAGCCACAACTATGGCCATAGTACCATACCAGTATACTACATTATAATCACGACATGCCATGCCATCGAATGGCTTCCGCACCTTGCACTGGACTCTATTCAGAAGTCAAAAATGTTGAGCCCACATGCATGCAGCGCTTTAATGACGAGTATGTCTGCCAGGCAAGTGATTATAATGGGCTTGGACACAGTGGTTCATGATCATGATCACACGCCTAGCTGAAGACAGCTAGGGTATGAACTGCTGCACAGCAGATTTTGTGGGATGATGTGGCTCACTACTGCGCAGTGTTGCTTATATAAAGTGTGCACTGCATTGAGTGATCGGATCCTTTCGGATTTGAATTCGGTAAACTCCATGGCCATGGAGTTAACTACGTAGTGGCCACTACATAGTCATCATGACATGGTCCCACCTGCACGCCCTGATTTGAACTCTGCCGAGAAATATCAAGTTCACATTGTGCACAATCTCTGGACCATCTCTGGACCATAGCCGTTTGTTAGCTTTGTTTTTGCCCGTCAACACGCTTCAAGGGGTTTCCAGTGGTTTACCCTTCTCCTAAAAGAGGATGGTAATGATTGATTGACAATCTGCCTGCGAAACATCGGGCGCGAGGCCGATGGCAGTAAATGCTATGGCTGCTGGTATCAATTATTATTGTTGTTAGCTTTGTCTTTCTGTCCCGGCTCCCATTCCCGGCTTTTCAGTGTATATTGGACTCTGAGACCTCCTATGCATGGTCATGCATTAAAACTGGCCCTTACCCGCAATTCGCATTAAACACTGGCCCTTACCCGCAATTTGTATTAGATAATAATTGTGCAGGCTCAATCTCGTTGGCACTTCAAGCACAAGAGGGTTCATCTTCCCATCCCGCTTCATTCACATCAGTCACTTCCCATCCTGCTTCATTGACGCTAGTCAAGTCCTTACACCCTCCTTCACCAGCGCCATCACCTGCTGCTGCTGTTGCTGCATGTTGCCTCCCAGCAGCCAGCTGTTGCTGCCGCCTGGCTCGCCGTGATCCTCCCTCACCCCCAGCAACAGCAGTAGCAGCAGCAGCACTGCCATCATTTTGTACACCAGCAGCATCAACTGCTGCCTTCGAACCAACCCAAGCTGCCCTGGATCTATCTGCTGCTGCTGCCGCTCTCTCTGCTGCTGACGCTGCCGCTTCATTCAGAATGACATCACACTGCTTGTGTGATGCGTGACAACTGGCAGCTGACACGCCAGCCCCCTACTGCATTAAGTAAAGAGCTCTGGTGCTATCAATTTGAGGGCTTTCTTGGGGTGGTACGTCAGTCTTTGGCCTCTATGGCTCACTTATCAGACAACCTGCGCCAGCAACTGGC
>JABEVS010000571.1:0-36299 GCA_018290735.1 Coelastrella sp. MACC-549 | reverse complement strand
CGGAGCATACGTCAAGAGGAAAAATATAATGCTAGGAGTCTCAGGGACCATCTACAAGAGCTCTATTGCCGACTTTGACGATTTAGGAGTACAAGGCCCAGCACTCTCCAAACTGATGAAAACATTGCACTACAATGCCATCAACTACTTGGGACAGATCTGGAAGCATCGCCAGGCGCTCTTCACACAACATGCACCTCAGCAATCCACCTCCATTTCAGCACATCAGGGATACATCCAAAACAGACCTCAACGCAGACTACAACTCCATAGAAAACACAACCGCCTTCGAACACTGGGCAAGTAAATCAGCCCACCCACACCCTCGGGTGAAGTGGGATGTAGGAGGTGTGCAAGCTGGTGGTGCTTCAGCCCACCTGCCACACACGCCCCCTTCAGAAATTACGCCAACACCATGAGGTGTTGTGCGTAGCCTCTCTCTCTCTCTCATATCATGTCATAGCTGAGATACACACAGCAGAACCCCAACACAAGACACAACACACTGAGCATGGAAGGCTGTGAAACCCAACAGCCATTTTGCAGCAAAAGCAAGCGAAAGTGGATTAAATTCACTGGGTAGATTTGAGGCGCGGGGCCGATGGCAGTAAATGCTATGGCCGCAAAGCACTGATTACTATTATTATGCAATTTCCAAGTATGTTCGCAAGAGTCTTTCTGCTGGCTGTGGCACTAGACATCAGGATTTTCCAGTTACTGTGAGCCCTGCGCTGTTTGTTGCCCTTCGTTTATTGTGACGGCTGCAATACAGCAGCAGAACCACTGCATCGATCTTACAGTCTATGATATTGTATGCTGTGATATACCAGCATTCCAGCGCCAGACGATGCTGCTCGCAGGCACCTGTACTGCAGTCAACCCAATGGCCTGGTGGCAGGAAATGGAAATCGGCTCTGACACTTGGTAGATCGAGTGAAGGGCTACCTGGGTCAATATACGATTGCAATCAGTCTTTAACCCGTGATCCACCCAGTGTACCGCCAGCGGCTGTTTCCTGGGCTAGCTACTTGCTTGGCCGGGGCAGGCAACCTATTGTTGGTGCGCACCAAGCGCAGGCGCTTGACAGTTGGTGCAGATGACACGGGCAGCTGCATGTGCAGCCAACCCCACAACCTGGTGATGCCTTGATTTGAAGGTGTCGCAGGATCTGCAGTTTGATGCAGCAGGCTAACGCACCGCTTTGCACAGCAAGTTCTGCTAAAGCATGCTGCACACTGGCAGGATGTGCCTAGGATTTAACAGTGTTGACTGGCCGTGGAGGCAGCAGGGTTGGGCAGCTGCTCACTGCATTGTTATTGTTGATTGTTGATGTACTGCTGCTTTTGCTGTTGTGGATGCTTCAGCTGCTTTCTGATTACCCCTGCTTCCCATGCAGGATACGTGCATGCTACGTGAGCCACATGGAAATGGCATGTGATGCTGTTTGCAGGACTCAGGTACCGTTATGTAAAAGGAAAAAGGACATGCCATGTTGGGTGCAACATGCCAGCGCATTTGCCACAGCAGTTCAACTTGCTGCATGGCTCAATTCCATTATACATGTTGAAGTGATATGGCAAATGCACTGACATGCGTTGGAGGAACCATATGTGATGCTTGTGCCTGCCTGCCTGCCTGCCCCGACTGTCCATCTGTACCCAAGTCCCACAGGCATCCTACACCACAGTAGTACAAAAGAAACAGCAACATGCAACAGGTTGAGATGGTATGGCAAATGCCCTGACATGCGTTTGGTACACCTTACCTAATAATAAAGTATGTGTTTAGTAAAACAGGTGTTGGTGAACAGGCCACGTATTACCAGGATTCCAGTGTGATGTGGTGAAAAGATCCTCCAAACAGTCTGTCCTGTGACCTTCCAGCTACGTGGGTTGTGACCCAACCATACTGTGATGAGGCCATGGATGTAGCCTGAGAATTTGGACGTCACCTGCAATGGCTCTGCAAGCTGCGGACGAACGAGCAGCTGCAACTTCAGGATCAGTGTCGGTGGGCAAAAGTTCACTTGTACTGTTCGTGCAGGTGCGCATACATCAAGCACAACGTAAACACCACAGAATGATGTGGCCTTTGCACTTTCGACATGTTTACTATCGGAGGGACCTTGACGAGGGCAAGTACACTGATGATCACATTGGTCACATTGGTCACCGATGCATGGAAACTCAGCAGCTTATGAGGTCGTCGCATGATGATTCTCATTCCAGTTGATGCGAAAGACACGCAGTTTCACCGTTTTCTCAGCTGCGGTTCAAGGAGGGTTTGCCATGGAGGCTGAAGAGTGATAGCATGGCGCTGTCCCCACATTCTTTCTCTTTTCCTAGATAAGGCCGGCCTTGGTACTTTGGCTGAGCAAGATGGCTACCAACATCAGCAAGAAGAGGAAGGTATGGGCCTGCCGCCCATCAGCAGCGTTTATGAGCGCCCTACTGGGTATTAAAGATGCTGATGAGGTTGATTTGGTCTTTCTTTGCAGTTTGTGGCAGATGGCGTGTTCTATGCCGAGCTGAACGAGCTCCTGACACGCGAGCTTGCAGAGGATGGCTACTCTGGCGTGGAGGTCCGTGCCACCCCCATGCGCACAGAGATCATCATCCGTGCCACAAGGACACAGAATGTGCTGGGTGAGTATGGCTATCAGTTGCGACTGTACGTCACATGGAACCTTTGCAGCTGGTGAACAGGACCGGGCAGAGCTCAGCACGTGCCAACGTTATGCAGCAGTGCAGTATAAACAGAAACTTGCGCAGCAGAGCCAACAGCGTGGGTTTGTCTACGGACTCCTAGCTTCTGTGTCGTGTTAGCTTAATTTGGCAGTCCCAGCAACAGAAGCAAAGGAGACCTCAGGCCACACGTACAGATGCAGCAGCATTTGGTGCGATCAGCCTGATTCAACCAGTGTTCAGATCAGCCTGATATAACCAGTGTTCAGAAACCTTTGTACAGCAATCGGCACCCTCAGAAGCCACCTGCTGCAGAAGACCTTCTGCATAGTGGTTGCTGTAAAACATCAGTGCAGTTCAGACAGCAGCAGCATACACGGCAGATTACACTCAACACAGTGTGCACTGGGCAGTGTTGTGATCAGTCATTATGCAGAGCTATCGGCTTAACACAGCGTCACAGCCTGTGGATAAGGCATCATGTTCAACTGCATCGAGGTCCACTAGGAGTACTGTTTATTTGGCAGTGGGGCTGAGCTGCGATAGGTCAACCCAGCAGTTAGGTTTAATGAGCAGCAGCGCTGACAGCTGCACCTGCAGCAGCTGATCCATCATCTACTTGGATCGCTGCAAGCCAAAGCAGCAATGTAGCCGCAATGAGGGCCTCTCCCCAACTTATGCTTGGGCAGGGACCTGGCCACCATCCAGCGAGAAGATATCCAGCACTGCAATTGGACAGTTGCAGTCAGGCCTTGTCAGTTCAGGCAGGCCTTGTCAGGCACAGACGAATCACCTGGCTCCTGAAAGCGTCTGTATTATGATTGCCGCCACCAGCAGTATCGGTCTTCTGACGACATGGTTCGCCATGCACCAGCGCTCACTGCATGTTACACAGGCTATTGCGTTACTGTCATGCTGGTCTTGATTGCTATAAAAATAATAAAAATGGGGTACTTCTCTTATATAATCAGGTTTGTTCATGCTGTTCCTTCTGCAGGAGAGAAGGGCCGCCGCATCCGTGAGCTGACCTCAGCAGTGCAGAAGCGCTTCAACTTCCCACCAGAGACTGTTGAGCTGTATGCTGAGAAGGTTGCTAACCGCGGTCTCTGTGCTGTTGCACAGGCCGAGAGCTTGAGGTACAAGCTGCTGGGCGGCCTGGCTGTTCGCAGGTGAGCTCAAGGTCCAGGGCAGGAGTGCACTGCTTTGGTGTGGGGGTGTAGTGGGGGCATCAGCAGGGCTGAGGTCAGCCAGCAGGGGGGGGTGTTGTGAGGGCAGGGCAGGCAGCATTGACAGTGTTGGACTCTTCATCAGCAGCAGCAGCAGCAGCTGCTAATCAACAGCGAGGATGCAGACATGTGGTAGTGCATCTGTTGACCTAGCAGCATTGCCAGTTGCAGCATGTGCAGCAAGCTCGGCGGCAGGCAGCTGCAACAGCAAGGCGTTGCATGCAGTGTGGGCTGGAGGGGCCTAGTCTCTTGGCTCACCTGCTCAGGGTGCCACATCACCGAGGGTTGGTGATCTGCAAGCCAATGTACCGCACCTGAGCGTAAGACACCACAGCAGTTGTCTAGTGTAGTCTAAGGCCTGATTATGGCCGCAGCAGAGCAGTTGACAGCACAGGATTAGCACATATCAATTGGACATCTATCATCATGGATTTTTTACTCATCAAAATGTGTACAGTATGTTGCTGGATGTATGCTGAAAGCTGCAGCAGATTGTGGACACAGCTGTGCAGCAGCTGGTTTCATGGCAGTCCCAGTACATGGGTGACAGCCGCAGCTGTTGGTGGTGCAGACAGCACGTTGAGTTAGGACTAGCACTTGCAGTCTTAGGCTTACGTTCATCCGGCATCATAGCTTACAGAGCAAATAGTAAACAGATCAGCCAGGGGGTATCCTGCCGGTTCCAAATGCGGTTTGGCAGCACACAGGAAGCCTGTGCCATTCTTTCCTATCTGACTGCCAACCTCACTGTCGATAGAAGCTTGCACTGAGGCTTGCCGTTGACATCTCTGGACCTGTTTCTGTAGCAAATTCAGCACCAAGTTGCAGTTTGTAGTCTGTGTCAAAGGCAACAGCAGACACTGCAGCAACTGCAGTCACTAGGCACAACTGAACTGTGCTAGCAGCAACACATCAGCAGCAGCGAGCCTTTCTGTGCCACTTCTCTGTTTTTGAGCTGTTTGAGCTGTTTGAGCTGTTTGATCACCGCAGTCTGCATCATGCAGCTTGTTGAGCATGCTCCAGTTCAGCATGCAGCGCTCTGACTTTCTGTCACCCTTGTTCCTGGTTATCTGAAGCGCAGTACCAAGCCCTTTTCCCAACCCCAAAATGTACCCCAAACCATATTCTTCTATCTATCTATATAGCTATTTGTTTATCTAATTGTTCCTGTGTATGTGTGCAGGGCCTGCTATGGTGTGCTGCGCTTCGTGATGGAGAGCGGTGCCAAGGGTTGCGAGGTCATTGTGTCTGGTAAGCTGCGCGCCCAGCGTGCCAAGAGCATGAAGTTCAAGGACGGCTACATGGTCTCCAGCGGTGATCCCACTCGTGTGTACCTGGACACCGCTGTGCGCCACGTGGCCCTGCGCCAGGGGATGTTGGGTATCAAGGTGCGCATGATAGGGCTTTTGATGAGGATGGATGTTTGATGCAGCTGTCCATGCAGGGAAGGAGGGACGACAGGGAAGGAGGGACGATATATTGCATGTCAGCTCAATTGCCAGCTCATCTAAAGTTGCATGGCTCTATCTCAAATGCATGCCTGCACCCGGCGCATGTGTCTGGGTGTGGGTGTTTGGGGGGGGGGGGCTATCTGCTCGTGTGTATAGCTTTTGGCAGCTGTGCCATTGAAACAGCAGCAGCAGCAAGAGACAGCAGCAGCAGCAGCAAGAGAGCGGGATCGAATAGAGCAGCAGGGAAACATCAGGCAGGCAAAGGCATCAAAGCTGTCACCCAACTATCACTGACCTCTTGTAAGCATGTGAGTGAAAGTGAAAGCAACGAGACATGAAACATGCTGATATGCACTGGCACAGGCGCTGACATGTTATATGCTGTCCTACAGGTCAAGATCATGAAGGACTGGGACCCCACAGGTCGCCAGGGACCCAAAATGCCTCTGCCAGATGTTGTCAAGGTGCACGAGCCCAAGGAGGAGGAGATCTACAGCGACAAGCCATACATTGGCAAGGAGGGTGTGGAGGCATAAGCAGATGCAGTTGGGCTGCCATAGCATGGACAGCTGCAAGCAGGTTGGCAGCCTCTGTGGATGGCTTGCTGGGCTGTGCATTGGCGTGCTTGAGGTCTGTTTTGGTTCTGTGTTTTGTTGAAGCTTTATGTAGCTCAGGGTGGAATTGGCAAGAAGGTGGATTCATGCCAGGCAGGCACAAGCTGCCGGTGGTGCAGTTGTAACATGCTGTCATGTGCCTGACGCTTTTCGGTTCGTTGGCACAACGCAGTGCTTTGATGGCTCTCAGCCTGAGCTTGCGCGGTGCACTCAGAATCTGGTACGGTGATTCTCTCGTCCAGCCCAAGCCCGACCGAGCATTGCAAGTGCACGTATATACGAAAGATATTATCATAATGAAAGTAGCAATGCTTTGAAAGCGTACATGGCACTTCTAGGGCCAACGCATCATGCGTACGTGCGATTGGCCCAGTGATCGGTCACGAAACGGACTGTTTCACATCGCACAGAAGCGCATTGGGAAGCTGGGGGTGCACAACCATTGTTGCTTTGGATACCTTTATTACGGGCATTCAATATACCGTCTAATCTGAACCTTCTGAGAGTGTTACCTGGTTGAATTGCAAACCTGTAAACCCTTGGGACGATTGCCAACGCTCCCAATTGACAAAGCTCAATGGATCAGTCAAAAAGCTTGCATTTGAATGTACCAGCCTTTGGGCATGCAATGCCAGCAGTGCTGAACTGTTGAACCGTGCTGCTCGACAATCGCAACACTGTTGTGAGGATCATTCAGGCGGGCAGCAGCATGAATCAGCCTCCCGCACCACCTCCGTTTGCTGGTGGTCCTCATCCAGGCCCTTATATCGGTCCTGAGATGGGTCCTGGTATGGGCTTTCAGGGGCAAATGATGCCAGAGTATGGCGGTGGGCCTGGTTTAGAGCGGGGATTTTCATGCGTAAGGCTGAGGGGATTGCCGTTTGACGTGTCAGAGGACGAGATACGTATCTTCTTGGTGGGTGTAGCCTTGGACGCTGATTTATGGTGGGCAAACGCCATTTTCATCGCCCGCAGATGCATTTGTGTCTAGGTAAAGGCAGAGATAGTCTAACTAATATATTCTGCAAATTCTGCACACGTTATCCGTTCCGGTTGCAGGGTTGCGAGCCAGTTGACATCCTACTAGTAAAGCGTGATGGCAGGTTCTCAGGCGAAGCATTCGTCGTGCTTGGCAGCCCTCTGCAGATTCAGATGGCAGTAGACAAGAACAAGAGTTATATGGGCAGAAGATACGTTGAAGTCTTCAGGGCCAAGAAGCTGGTACGCCCAGCAGCTGTTGATGCTGACCTGTAACTGACCAGCTGACAGCATCATTGACACAAGCAGGGCAGGGATTGCCATCGATATCCAGCAGCAATGACGCCGGTGACTAAGGCATGATAAGCTTACAACACAGATTGAGATTGTGCTTCAGTGTTGCACTTCAATGACGCAGTGTGATTCAACCACGTCATGCACAGCACACACGGTCAGCCCAGGGTCTCTGTTAGGCATTATCATCCCCGCATGCCCTACTTAAGCAGCACTGAGAAATTGAAGATGCCCACACCAACTGCAGCGCAGATGTGGCTCTGAAACTGACATTGCAGCTGCAATATCAATCAAGACCCTGTCCCACTTGATCTGCTCAGCCTACCACATCACTGGCCCTCATGCTAGCATCCCTGTCAATGCACTTGCAGGACTACTACAAAGCAGTCATGGCAGAAATGTACGTCGATGGGTCAGGCATGCGACACGGCGGATACAGGCACGGTGGTGGCAGTTATGGTGGTGGTGGTGGCTTTCACCAGCATGGCTACAGCAACGGCGGTGGCAGGGGCGCAGAGCAAGCAGGCAATGGGGGAGCAGGTTATGAAGCAGGGCCGAGCAATGTACTGCGGCTGCGCGGCCTGCCATTCAGTGCGCAGAAGGAAGATATTGTACGATGGTTTGAGGATGTGCAGATTCAGCCACTAACACCAGACAGGTGAGCCAGCTGACCAAGAGAATCCGAAGCTGTCAACTGCTTTTGAGCCTCTTGCATTTGTATTATACCAGCACTTGATGAAGTAGTGAAGGCAGTTGATGAGGCCAGCAGTGTGCAGAGGCAGGCTGGCAGTGGCTCATGCAGGTTCCAGCAGCTGGCTTTGCCCTGCAGTTGTCAACAGAGCTGCTGCTGAGATGTCAGCCAACCTTGGCCGTTACTGTGCAACGCTCAGCCGACCTGTATGACTGATGAGTTGCTCTGATGAGTCCTGTCTGTCCTGCTGCTTGTCTGCTGCAGCGTGCACATTATCACTGACTATGGCCGTCCCACAGGGGTGGCCCTGGTGGAGTTTGCATCCCCCCAGGATGCACAAGCAGCAGCAGCAAAGGACAAGCAGATGATGGGCACTCGATACATTGAAGTGTTCCCCAGCAGTAGGGATGAGCTGCAGCGTTACCTGCCAAGGTCATACTGAGCGTCTGCCAAGCCTGGGGAATATGCAGGGGTTGTTGCTGCTGCACTTGCACCATGGTACTTGCTGGCTGTGACAGCTGCAGTTGAAGGTTTGATTGCAGGATTTCCTGCAGGAAAAGCTATCAGGCTCTGTGTCACTGCAGCAAGAAAGGTGTCTTCCGGCAGCGGGTGTGTGAGTGATGGATAGGGGAACATACAGGGCGGCAGGGCTGGTTAGTTGGGCAGGGCTTGCAGGATGGCTTCTATCTGTAGTGATGCTGCCAGCAGCAGCTGGTGCGTCTGTGTGGTGTTGATGGGTGTGAGCCAACATTGAGCAGTGTGCACGAGAAGATATCTTGGGTGGGATGGAATGGTGCTCAGAAGTCCGGGTTGTGTGGCTGTCGAGCTATCAGTACCGCAGGGTCGCTGCTGTGTCTAGTGCTGAATCTAACAACCTGTTGTTCAGTTCTATACCCGATGCGGTACACAAGCGGGCCCTGCAAACAATTGCCAATTGAGTGATAGCAGAGGGACGTTGGGAGTTGATTAACAGTGGACTTACCAACACATCTTGGCCTGTATGTTCCTTGTTGATACTGCTGTGTCTCCTAGAGAGTTACCTGTTAGGGTGGCAGCGGGCATTGACTCTGCATATTGTGTTCAATGTCAGCCTAGCATCCGTTGATTGTTTGCTGGCGGCAAACTCCCATGAGCTGTGTCCTCTTGCAGCATCATTGCTGTCGTCACTGGCGAGTCATTGAGTGGGCAAGGTGTTTGACATCTTGATTGGCAGACGCACCTGCATTGTGCTGCACTGCAGCATCTGTGGGGAGCATCTGCAGGGCTGGATGATTGATTTGTTTTCTGATGCATTTTCTCTCTCTGTTGATGGTGGCTGTCAGTGTGGAGGCTGCAGCCCCGGCACACCTTGCCCTAATGAAACGTGCTGTGTTGCTGCTTCAACGTTGTGGGGCATTCCCGTGACTGCCAACACAATTCATCGGCCTGCATTTATTGACATTGCTTGTAACTATCTGTTTGCATACCCTGCTGCCGCATGCCATACCCGATGATTGGGCTCTCAAAGACGAACTGCGATGTTTGCAGGTTCAGAGTACAGTACAGACCCGGCCATGAGGCAAGGTGGATTGCTGTGTGCTGACTTAGAATTGACTGTTTGTCTGAGTTCGATGCACAAGGCTCCATCAGATTCAGCATACCCAAACTGCGTCAGCACAACAGTGTAACACGTTGACCTCGCTGATCCCGTTGCCTTGAAGATACATTCTGGACAGCATTTATGCTCACCACGTTGATGCTAATGTTGATATGCATGCTAATGTGTTTACGCGTTGGTAGTGTTCTCTGTCTCATCGGGCATGTCGGACTGCCACGAAACGCCTTTGGGGCTCGTGTGCAGGCAATGAAGCATCATGGCGTTCACAATCAGTCAAGGCAGGAATCATGCTATCATCAAAAAGCCTATGCGGTCTGCAGCCGAAGTCTCAGAGCAGTGAGTACTCGAGTTGATGGCTTGCATCAGTTCTGAAAACTCGCTGGCCACTACACACCCACCTCGTGCCACCTACGCTGGCAGGTTTGGGCTAGAAGTGCCTAGGCAGCTGCAATGGCACAAATGGCAGGCTGCGGCAGAGCATGTGAAGGTGCTATCGGTCAAGAATGTGTCAACCCAGGTGACTAGGCAACAGTAGATGTACAGTGACAGTCCTGTGCTACATCAGCCTTTGTTTGACCTATGTGGACGCTGGCACATCTGCTCTGACATTGCTACCGTGATGACTGGTCGCCATGCGCACATGCCATTGCAAAGACTGTGCAAGGCACCGACAAAGGCACAAAGGCAAGTGCTGATGCTTAGTGTGACAGCAGGCAGGCTGCTCAAAGCAGGTGCTTGTGTCAAATGTCTTTGATGTCCCAGGTACTGCGCGTCAGCTACAAGCTGCTGCACAGCAGCAGTGCCTTCAGTGTGTCCTTCCCAGAGAGCTGGAAACTTAGCCCAGGAATGGTGGCCAGCATCAAGGCAAGTGCTCCCAGCAGCAGCGATTGCTTTGTCAGGTGTACGTATTGGCTGCGGACTCAATGCTGCATTTCCGAAACCGTGCAGTCACTGAAATCACATCGTTATCAAGCTGGCAACAGCAGCAACTGCAGCCATCGCAGAGCGGCATATCTGTTTACCACAAATGACCGCATCAGCTTCTTCATGTGCCAGTCAGTGAATAGTGCTGCCACTATCCTGCAGGTGTATTTCAGGCCTCTGCGCCGCCAGTTGTACACAGATCGACTTGAACTGTCCTGCGGCAGCAACAGCATCCTGGTGCCTCTTGAAGCAGTGCTCCCAGCCAGCAAGTTGCAGCTGCAGGCAGTCCTTGACTTTGGCTGTGTTCCTGCAAGGGAACCAGTCATGCGGCAGCTGCCAATAAGAAATATAGGCGATGGTACGTTGCAGTTCAGCTGGAAGATCCAAGAACCTTTTGCAATCGAGCCGTCCGGTGGTCAGCTGGCACCAGGACAAATTCTTCATTGTGAGGTGTGGTGAATCAGCTGTACAGTGCTGTGACAGCTTTGTAAGCTTACTGTCAGGCTGGCAGCCTTCATTGCTTTCATTGCTTGTGCATTGTCGTCAGCGGCAATGCTGCTGTTATGACAAGTGATTCTCCAAATATCACGGATCAGAGCCATGCACTTGTTGCCAGAGTTTCTGTTGACTGCAGGTGCCTATGTTGACAACGCGTTGTCGTGGTGGCACGCTGCTCATGCTCATGCAAATGCCTGGGAAGTCAGAAATCTCTGACAAAGAGGTTGCTGCTGCTGCAGGTGCACTTCAATCCTCAAGAAGCAGCTGCCTATAGGGTATCAGCAGCATGTAGTTTGGACAATGGGGAGGTGCTCACAGTACAGGTAGGGTACAGCAGGCAAATACTGCATGTTGCATGCACCACAGTTCTGTTATTGCTGCTGTACGCAGCAACTGCTACTGCTCACCCTTGAGCACTGCTTTGCAATTGCGCTGTCAATGTGAGCATACTGGCGGTAGAACCGTTCAGCATGGTTTGTGTGTTGTCCGCTTCCGGGGGACGGGGCAATGGGCTGGTGGCAGGATTGCTGTGGCTGATGGGTGATTTACAGATTTGTTCACCCTTGAGCAATGCCGACCCTGCCTCTGAGATATTACAGCCTGCCAGCTGTTCTATTGATCAGATCTTGTGAGCCTGGTTTCACCCTCATGCTGTGGGTTGAATCTTTCCATTTCGGCCCCTGGCAGATTGATGGGATGGCCAAGTTTCCGTTTCTATGCATAGAGCAGAGCTGCGTGGATTTTGGAGATCTTGTGGCTGGCCAGACATCAGAAAGTGTTGTGAGGTTTGGAAATCCTTCAGCAGTACCAGCCAACTTCACTGTTGCAGCATCAGGAGGCTCTGAAGATGGAGCCTTCAGAATCCATCCAATGCAGTAAGTGTCAATTAGCTGTGTGCAATGGAACAGCAGCTGGCAGCTACAGCAGTATGCATATGCCCAGCAACAGTTGTGAGAGCAGTTGTTGTAGCAGTGAACTTGCGCTGGCACATGGCCCTCTCTTGCTGCATGTTCTGGATCTTGTAACATCTGATGACCATAAGCATTAGCCCACTGAGCACAACACATCAGCACAAAACTGCTTCACCCAGAAGGCTGGTTCACTGCTGCTGCTGCTGCTGCTTGCAGAGGCACTTTGCAACCGAATAGCTTCTCAGTCCTGCAGGTACAATACAGTTCCAGATCAGCCGGCACCTTTTCTTGCCAGAATTTCACCCTATCAACCCCTGGTGGCAACCAAGTTACCCTTGTGTGCCAAGGCACATCAACCGGGCCGCAGCTTCGGCTCAGTGCCCGGGTCTTTAACTTTGGCAATGTGAAGGCTGGGCAGACACCGTCAAAAGTTTTATACCTGGAGAACCTTTCTGATGTACCGCTGGCGTTTGCATTTCTTGGAGAGGCCAATGGAATATTTTCATTGACCCGGGCAAGGGGTGTGGTGCCTCCTAGGTCTATGATGCACACTGCAGTGGGCTTCAAAGGTGTAATTCCTGCAAACTACTGGCAGCGGCTGCTTTGTCTGGTCAAGGTACAACTCTGCGGGAAACAACTCTGTGCAATCAAGCAGCCCCATCTGCAGATGGCATCAATTGCACTACCTGTGCATGTTGCTGCATTTGTTGGGGAGCTGATGGTGCCAGCGCATTGCCAGTGTTTGAGTATGCACGTGTAGGATTTGTACAGTATGATGCTGCAGCTGTATGAGAATCCGTTGTGCATTATAACCATGTCGGCATGGTGGTTTCTCAGGTGCTTCGGACCTATGATGTATGCCTGCAGGATTCTGAGCCTGTGGCCATTGATGTGCTTGCAACTTGCTACAATGACCAGAGCAGGCCAGCCCCGTTAGCATACAAACATGTAACAGCGTTTCTAGACAGGATCGCAGCAGGCAAACAACCAGTACCTGAAAGCAGCTTGGAAAAGGGCAGCTTGGAAAAGGGCACCAGTGGCAGCATATTGGGAAACAGGTCGGTGGGAAGCCCGGCATTGTCAAGCGCAGCAGCAGATGGACCTGACGTGGGCAATCAGCAGCAGGTGATAACTGGTGACAGTGGCATCGACCATAACAGGAGTAACACCTGCAGTCCTCAGGCGCTACTGCAGCCCCAGCAGCAGCCTCAGCAGCTGGTAGGCCCTGACTCTTGGAACCTACTGTTCGGTGGTCTGGGTGCTGCCTCTGCTGTGACCGTCAGTGACACTCAGTTGGATTTTGGCAGCTGCAGCAGGTTGAAATCTTGTGAGGCGAAGAGCTTCACTGTGACTAACAACACAGCAGCGAGACTGCTGGTGTCTGTGATTGTCCCGGCGTGGCAAGATCCTCTGGCGCCACTTGAGAAGCCAACAGCAATCTTTCAAGTGAGCAAGCGTCGATGAATCTGACACAGCTGGATGATACAGCACCTGTTGGCAGTGTTACTGCAGGGGCACAGCTTCTCTGCTGGTTTTTTGGGTAGTTACTGCACAATAATGGTCGCCGAAACATCCAGCTGTGTCAGGTTTACCACCAGCATCAGGCTGATGCCTGCATGCCACACGAGCGTGCTCTGTTTCCTCAGCCAACACCTGAGCATCTACAGCACATCACCTTGAATAGCCCAAAGATTATAGTTGCGTTCTTAAGGGTACCAACATCCTTTGTATCTCAGCAGCCTGCAGACTGCTTGCTCATCACAAAATGTGAAGTTAATTGAACCCTTTGGGCATAATGAGGTACGGGGCCAATGACGGATTGCTATGGCTGCAAAGTACTGATTAACTTTATCCTTTTCATCTCAGCAGCAAGTTGGTTGGGCCTGCAAACTGCAAATTGCTTTTCAGGCATTCCCTGACAGCTTAGAGTTGCGGCCGCACGGCTCAGCAACAGTCCGGCTGGCATTCAGGCCTCCCAAAGATGGAGTGCACTACTGCCAAGGCTTGATGTTGCTGGCCAGATTCAAGGCCATGCGCAGCTACAGGCTGGTGCAAGACGGGCAGGATGTGGTGCCGCCTTGGTGCATTGATGTATTGGTGAGTGGCATCAGCCATCATGCAGTCAATTGCAGCAGTCCTTCTGATCAAGGGCAACTTGGTCACATTACATTATACCATCATGATAGTTTGCTCATGGCTGAGATGCTACTGGCGAAGGCAGCTCCGGCAGCTGGCGGGAAGTTCGCCGATCGCTGCAGGTTGCTGATGGCCCTCTTTTTCTTCTGGTTGGCAATTGGTTTATTTTCATGATGCTCTTTTCAGTGTGTGTTTTTGGCTTTTTCGGTTGTTGGAGGCCTTCTAAGCACCCGCCACCCACTCCTAAGAATACCTTCCTCTCTCCATTGAAACCCTTGCTGCCTGTGTCTTCTGGGCCTGGGCTTGGGCCTTAACCCTGAACCTAGCGTGCAACCAACAGCTGCTGCCTTACATACTAGCCCAGAGGCTGAAATAAGCCCACAAAAAACCCACAAGGCTGCAATGTATGTGTGTATCGCAGGCCTCTGGCAACACCTTTGCCAATATGAACCCTGAATTCTCCCCAAAGGTCACACTGAGCACCAGCAATATCTTCTTCCCTGCCTGTCGCCTGGGCGATGCGGTTCACCAAACCCTGGCACTGCAAAACCTTGGTGACACCCCCGTGCATTTCAGATTCACTGCTCCTCATGCTGCTAGTGATGAAGCATCAGAGAGGGGCGCTGCTGCTCATATTGCGGGTTGTGAGTGGTTTGGGCCTTTTGGCATTGTACCCTGTCAAGGAGTGCTTGAACCAAAGGCTCAGCGACTGGTAAGCTGACGTTGCCGCCTTTGCCACTGCTTTTCCCTTGTATGCATACAACTGATGGCGGAATAACGTATGTCAATTGTCTGAATGGACATCATCCACTGCTTCAAGGGTATTCAGCTGCTGACAAAGAATAACTTTTCCTCCAACTGTTCCAAATTGTGTTGCAGATTGCATTGCGCTTCAAACCGGCAAGCCTTGTGCCATGCCATTTGAAGTTGACATGTATTTTCAACAACACATCAGCCAACAGTACGACAGTGCTGCTGAACGGTTCTGCATCAGAACCTCAATTGTCCTGGGACATAACAGATGGCAAGCTCTTCTTCCGACCAACATGCGTTGGCGCCATGTCACAGCGTGTTATAACAGTAACTAACACGTCACGTGTGCCTGTGGGCTGGCAGTGGATACTGAGCAGGAAGCTTCAAGATGTGGTGTTTATGGAGCCAATGGTGGGTTGCTGCTTAACAGCTTCAGCTTGATTTAAGCTGCTTAGTAAACGTCTTGCTGTTGCATAACCACAATTTGCAAAGTCGTGATTCAAATTTCAAGTTTTTATTCATTAGATGAGCTATGTCCAGAAGGACCTGTTTTTCAATCATGTCACAGCAAGTGGATGGCGGTGGGCGCACCAAACTGCAGCACCTGCTGTTGAGGCCGTCAAGACATGAATGATAACTTGTACCCTCAACAGAGTCATGCCATTGGAATATATCCCTGTCTCGTTGAAATTGTACAGCGTTGAGCTGTTCAGTGAGGTTGAGTCACCTCTCAGCATGAATGAACTGCCCTCAGCAGTAAACAACAACGCAAGTGGTGCTTGCAATCATTGACGATACTACCAAGCACTTTGAGCAACAAAAGGAGGCTCTTTCTGGCGACTCGGTTGGCTTGCTGGTCCAAGATCAAGCTAGCCATAGAATGTGTGGGTCATCTGGACTTAAAACGCATAAATTGCTTTGCAGCTTTTCAAGTTCTGCTGCTGTGGCTGCAGGGAGGAATTTTGCGGGGCTTTGAGAGTACAAAGGTGGCCATGAACTTTGCACCATCAGTGCAACAGGTCTACAATGCACGAGCAGCATTGCTGCTGCTGCCACCAGACGCAGTCAAAGCGAGCGCTTCAACAACAGCAGCTGCAGCAGCATTGTCCACACTGGTTGAGGCTCCTGCAGACACCGCCGATATAAGCAGTATAACAACAGCTGGCTTACAGGGAAGCAGGCAGCCAAATGATGCAGATTTGACTGCTGCTGACCAAGCACTGCCAGTGCAGCAGCAGGAGGAGGCTGACAGCAGAGATGCAGAGAAGTTGATATTGACAATTGTCGGCGAAGCAACGCAGGGAGCCTTGCGCGTAGAGCCCTCAATTGTCAGCTTTGGGGTCGTGAACGTGGGCTATCCACAACACAGGACACTCACCCTGATCAACCAGAGCAGTGGGGTCCTCCGCTTCAGTGTTGAGCTTGTAATTGACTGCTCTGAGGTGATTGAGCGTGACACGGCTGCTTGTGAGTTTGCTGCACCCACTGCAGCACTGCTGGCTGGGGCTCGTGGGGATGCTGCTGGTGGCAGGGGGTGTCTGGAGGATTGCTGGGTTGATGAGGCAGATGGTGTTGTGAATGCGAGGTGGGTGACACAGCACCCTGTAGCTCCTGCCAGATTGCTTTCTGAATGATAATTACAAAATAATGCAAGTTACAATAATAATGATTGTGAAATAGTAAAACCTAATAATGAATGAAGATAGTGCGGGTATTGATGAGGCAGATGGTGTGGTCAACGCGAGGTGGGTGACACAGCACCCTGCAGCTCCTGCCAGATCGTTTTCTAGATGTTGATCAAATTACATAATAACCAGATGATGATGAGATTAAGGATCATGAATAATAATTTATGGTAAAAAAGTTAAATATTCAAGATAAGTAGTAATCAGACATGATAAGTAAAGGTAGTGTGGGTCACTGGAGGTTTGCAGGTAGCGTGCTCATGACCTGATGGATAGTCAGCCTCAGTCATTAGGCACAGGTAGTACCAAATCTATCACCCTCAGGGCTTGATATTTGTGCCTCTTGAAAGTTCTTTTTGGGCTTCTGCAGCTTGAAATGATGCTTTGGTAATGGCACTGCCCATAGGTCTTTTAAGGTGCTGACACTCACCGTTCTGCCCAAGAAACGAGGCCAGTACAATCTCAGCCTGCACCTACGAGCCAGCCAAGTACCTCTGATGCCAAAGGTCCAAGGCATGCGGTCTTGTTCTACTGGCATCGGCAGCAGCAGCAGCATTGCAGCCACAGCAGCTCAGGGGCTGATAGGTGTATCGCCTTCAAGCCCAGTAGGGCTAGCTAGCTCTGCTACAATGAACTGTGGCGTAAGCAGTAGCAGTGGGCTGGGGTTTTCAAGCGGAGATGGGTATGCAACTGACACAGATTGTAACAGGGGAGCTCCTTTTGTCAGTGCAGGAGACTGCAGCTTTGCAGCTGGTTTAAGGGCTAAGGCTCCATTGGCAGTAGTGGCTGTCAGTGCCACAGCTGCTTTTCCTGCGCTGATGATCACAGATGCCTTCTGCCTGGGCTTACCCAAACAGGTGCGATGGGTGGTGTTGCAGCTGGTAGAATGTGCTTGTTATATAATGGTTGTTGGCTGAGTAGGCGAAGGTGGGCCGATGGGCAATGGGCAACACCAGCTGCCTGCTCTAGCTAGAGTGAGTTGCGCATGCAGATCAACCATTGGAACGTTTTCACTTCATGGTTACAGTGGCAACGTGCCAATGGTTGACCTGCATGCGCACCTACAAGAAACTGCATTTGCAGGATGGTTCCTGCATGCACCCTGACACCGCTCATACTCTAGACTGTCACTGTCTTGTACAGCACTGCCCCATATGGCATGCACCTTTTCAGGGATCCAGGGTGCACACATCACCTCATCACCCTTTATCTTGGGTGCTGGAACTAGCTTTAAGTTGACCGTAGTAAAAAAGACCTGTTTTGGATGGAGTCTCTCAGTCGTATCGTGTTTTGCTGGTGGATGGTAGGTCTCCTGGCAGATGCTGGGCATCCAACAGCTAAACAAGGAGCTGCGCTCAGCTGTCAGTGCAGCAGAACTGCAGGCACAGGCGCTGTCAGACAAAGGTTCACTCACAAATGACAATGCAGTGGCCTTGCTACCACCTTTTGAGGTTGATATGGGGGTTGTGGCAGCTGGGCAGGTGCCCAGAAGCTTCTGGTTGCAGTTCAGTAACACTGGTGCTTTACCTCTCAGCTGGGAGTTGCACAGCTATGATGCGCCACAGGTCAGGCCCTTAGTATGTATATTTATATAGATATACCATTTAATATTATATTTAATTTATCATTAAGAAGCTGTAGATTACACTCAGCATGCAGGAGTCCCGAGTATGATTGGTGGCAATGGTGAAGCTCAGCTGTTGCTGCTTGACAACCTGTGGTCCCAAAACGTGCTCTTCTACCATATGGCAGTGGCAATATTGCAGCTTTCTTCTGGCAGATATCTGCCGTGCCACTTTGCACGTTTTACAAGATTGCAGCTTTCCTGGCGGAAAATGCAGCTTTCCTGGCGGAAAATTGATTCAAATTTACATTTGCATATTGGCACCTGGCACTTGCCGTCTGTAACTGCCAGGTTGAGTTGGAGAACTGGGTTGAACCAACCAGGCCACTGACTGATGCTGAAAAGGAGCGTGCCTTCATAATTGACAACAAAATCTTCAACCTTTACCCGCATTGTGGAAGCCTGCAACCTGGCGAGAGTCAGCAGGTACATTTTACTGGCGTGGGTTGGCATTTCAAAGTGATGAAGACTTATGTATCTGTACAGCTGTATGGCCCTGGGTTGGTAGCATGTATACACAGCTCTGTGTAGGGGCTACCTGTACACATGAAAATGACCCATCAGGTCATACAATTAACTGCCGTCAGCATATCACAGCTGGTGCTTGAATTTCAAAAAGGTCAGTTATTTGATGGCACTCCTGATGCTGTTCCCTGTAGGTCTGCTTCACATTTGATCCAGTCACTGAAGGCAAGTATCAACTACCCCTCTTCTTGCGAGTCAAAGATGGCAAGCAGCTGCAACTGCAGCTGAAGGGCCAAGCTGTGCCGGCATCTGCTCAACTACCTCTGGCTGTTCGGGGCAGTCAGACATGCGTTCTGGCGGCAGCACCTCTGGGAGAGTTGGAACCGCCGCTGCAGTGCTACACTCTCAGGAATGGAGGTCCTGCTCCTCTGCAGTATAGGTGAGTTCTGGCAGTGAGGCCTAAGGGGTGGATGGGGGAGTTGTGCTGCTTCAGCAAGCTTGTCTTACTGCTCATTGGCAGTCAGTCTATGCAGCTTGAATGTATAATGGTTGAATCATTTGAAGTGAGGTGTATGCAAGCACCGCAGTCAGTCGTGGTTGGCAGGTTACTCCTCACACAATGCTCATAACCAGGAGTTGCTGTGTCAGCACATGATGTTTGACTGTCTGCTTGTGTACACCCTCTCGCTGCCTCGGGAGCAGGAGTGGGCGGTAGGGAGTGTGGAGCAAATGGCACCGCCATCACCACACACGCCACACTCCCTCAACATCCGCGGTTGTCTGATTGCAGACGCCAAGCGCAGATCTTTGATATATGCACACATGCATTCATTCATGCACTCTGTTTGTCTGCAGTCTGGACACAACTCCCCTCCAGCAGTTGACACGGCAGAACTATGGGGCAGAAGTGATTAAGTATGCAGGAGGCAGTCCCCTCAAAGGTAAGTCCGCTGCTGATACACTCACTGGCAATGCAGTGGTGGCGCTGTGATTCTGAGACATGGCATGTATCTTCATATCCCTCAAGAGCGATTATGTTGGCTCTTCCGGGGTGCCCCTTTGGGGCCAGGTTGTATGGTATGGTATGGTATGGTATCGTATCGTATGGTATGGTATGGTATGTATTATACTGTCCAAAGCTCCCAATGTAGTTCGTGTGGTGGTTGATTTATCAAGCCGATTGGATCCTTACAGCATAGCACAACAGATAGTATGCACTGTATAAAATAGTACCGACCAGTGGCAGCAGGGAATCAATGACATCAGTGAGACACACCAACACAGACTGAAGTTTAACATCTGAGAGCCTCAGACCTCCCTCTAGTAGGCTTCAATACAGCAGGAATATTCAGCAAAATTGCGTCTTTGTGGTGGACTGCCACTGCAGGTGAGATTCCAGTGGGTGATGTCGCCGTCTTCAACTGGCTGTTTCAGCCACTGGAGGCGAAGTCCTACAGTGTTGCACTGCCACTGTCCCTGGGGCCGGCTGCTCCTCAACCGCTGCTGCTGCGGGGTAGAGGGTATCATCCAGTGCAGCAGCCTGATGAGGCACAACCGACTGAGGAAGAAGCGTCACAGTGAGTGCTAGTCCTCTGCTACTTGCCTGTAAACGCCTGTGTGGTGTAGTTTGCAAGCTAGTGTGCAGTCTGTGTCTCAGACACAAAATAGTATTTTATCAGTGCAATGAGTAGGACGTTCTGTTTAGGGGCTGCCAGCAACCTCAGCATAGCCAGCTCTGCACAGTATGATACCTTGTCTCTGCTGCAGCATCACGGCACCAGAGTTAGTCACTAACTTTGCAGTGCAGTTCACTGACTGCAGTGTCATCAGTCCCTCTTAGCACTTGACTCCATAAGGCTGCAATGCTGTGTGTATACTTGATAAGCAACAACCAGATCAGCCAATACCGGCTGGCCCCTTGCTAACAGTAACCGATCATGTGATATGATTGCATGCACCCATGACTATGTTGACATGCATCTGTTGTTGTGTGCATGCAGGCGTTGGCAGGACTGGCTTGGTTTCACGGCTTCTGCTGTTGTGTCCCCTCCATGCCGCGTCCTGCACATCAACCAGGAGATGCTGGACCTGGGGGTGTGCCTGCCAGCCAGCACCACCAGGCGGCTGTTGGTGCTGCAGAACGCTGCCGAGGTGCCTCTGGTGTTTGTCTGGGATCTGGCAGTGTTTGAGGAGGAGCGAGCTGTTATCAGCGGCCGCTTGTCCATTTCACCAGCCTCAGGTGACAGGGTTGACCGGGAGCATTATACAATGCGGCCATTTTTGTTGGGCATTAGTGACTGTTTCAGAGTGAGAATTAGAATCACTCTGCCACCAGCAAAGTCTGATCTGCACACACCTCAACCTTTGCTGCTGCAGGTGTCCTTGAGCCTGGTGAAAGCCGGGTGTGTCAACTCAGCTTCCAGTCAGGCCTTGCACCCCAAATATTCTCTGGAGAGGTACTTTGTTACGCAAGGCCGGAGCAGACAGCAGAAGAAGCCGCCAGAGAAGAGCAGCTGTTGGTGGATGATACTTGCCAGAGCAGTTGCATTCAGTCCTTGGCAGACACAGCAACACCAAGTATAGCAACACCAAGCACAGCAGCAGTTGCAGCAGAGGGCTATGCAGGAGAACAGGTGGATGAGGTCATTGCTGAGCATCCTGCAAGGTGAAAGCAGGGCTATGATGCTATACTGTAAATATTAAGGTAGTTAATACACCACACCACACCAGACCACACACCACACCACACCACACCACATCGTAACGTAGCATAGCAACCAGCACCACAGAATCCAGTGCTACTGTATGGCACACAGTATCACACCATACCGGATCAACACCATGCAATCTGGCTCCTGAGAGGCACCCCTAGGAGCCAACAAGTCAAGCTTGTGACCGGCACCTGGCTTGATCAAAATATATCTTACCAGTTGTATGCATGCCAAATGTCCAACATGACAAGCCTCACAATAGTTCAGCAAGCTTGTGACCGGTGCCTGCTTTAGTCCCTGCTTTGCTGCAAACATCTAAAGGGCCTCTCTGCAGGGATCTCTGTACTTTGGCTGCCGCAGAGTCCACAGAGCATTTCTGTTGCATGTGTTTGCAGGCCCGCAAGGAGGGTGTCAGCTTTGGGGACCAAGATCAAGAACAGACTGCCTCTGCACCTGTCCATGACAGCATCCACACGCAGCAAGTCACGGCAGCTGGACCAGCACTACACGGCAGCGGTGACGCTTCAGCAGCAGTCAATGATGCAGCAGCAGCAGCAGCATGCTGTTGCAGTCCTGGGGACCAGCAGCACGGGCGGCAGTGCTGGGTTGGCCACAAGTGGTGGCACAGCAACAGTGGAGTTGGGTTTGTCGGCAGCAGCTGCTGCAATTGAGCCCCAGATGTTGAGTGTTACCGTGCAGGGCTGTGTCTTGGGCAAGGAACATGTCAGGGCTGGGTGTTACATGCCAGCTGCTCAGCAGCAGGGTGCTTTGAAGCTGCTTGAAGGTGACTTGTGCTGCAAGTATTTGCCGCAGGTGGCATCCTAGAGACCTATGACGGTGTCATGCATGAAAGTGATGACTGGGTCAGGCCTGCTGTATGTGTAGTGCTTCTGGTACATTCAAAGCCTTGGCCCAGCATCAGTACTCTGCAGGCCCAAAGCGTTGAACGCTCTGTAGTTGTTGCAAGACCAGTGTCAGAGCAGGCTGCTATACCATTGGGGCATGGACAATAAACATGTCGTTTCATGTTGTTTCATGTTGCTTCATGATACTGTTGCATGCAGTGGCGCATCTGCTTCCACTTGTGGAGAGGCCTGTCAGCTTGCTGCTGCCGCCTGGCAGTATGGGCACTTCAGCAGCTGCTGCAAAAGCGGCAGCTACAGCAGCGGAGGAGGGTGCTGCACATGACGGTGCTGCAGTAGGGCTGCCTACTGCACCACCGGCAGTGGTTGCAGCGGCTGGTGTGCTACAGAGTATACTAGCAGAAGTGTGGGCAGATGCTGATGTCACTGCTGTTTTTGAAAGGCTGCAGCCAGCACCTGTAGAGTTGGTGACTCAGGTGATAAGTGGGGATGTGGCTAGGGAGCCATCTGCTCAACAACAGCAGCAGAGAACAGCAGAAGCAGCAGGAGATTACAATCAGGGGTCGTCTGCTGATATGGGCGCTGGAGCTGAACAGTGCAAACAGCCACCTTCTGTAGAGGCAATAAGTGATCCAGAGTTCCGTGCATTTGCGGACTATGTTTTAGATAATGCCATAGTTGGTATACTGCAGGACAGTGTGCAGCAGGGGTTGCTAGAGCAGGCCATGCAGAAGATGGACTGATGACCAGCGCGTTGTACACGATCTATTATCTAGAAGGGTCTGAAGTTGTTCAAGGGCCCACAGCAGTGTTTGTGTATTTCTGCGTGACGCTTTTGTGTAACCATCAGTGCCAGAAATTGTCGGTTAGTGCCTGTTGCGATGAGGGTGTCTTCCTGGTTACAGCGACGGTATATGTGAAGCTTTTTAAGCCAGCAGTACGCCAAGTGCACGCAATGCACGGCGCTGATAGAGCGGGCTTCCACCAGCCTGCACCTTGGATTATGCCAGAAACACACAAGAAAACCAGAGCATCGTGATCCAAGCGCCTTAAACATAATGAGTGTCATATTGAAACTTAAGCCATGCACTCTGAAAGCATCATTATTTCCCTCCCGCTCTCTTACACGGGGTTCTTGGCCCGCATAGTCCCATTGCTACGCTTGCGCCACGCCTGTCGGTCGCTTTATCACGGCTGATGTTCTGGATATTGTTGTGCCGTGTATTACTGGCACGCTGAGCAGCAAGCCGCATCGGCCCGTGTACTGCGTAAGCAGTTGGCTTGATTGTGGGCCAAGGGCCGCCCCAATTCCTAGAAACGCACAGGAACATGGAGCCTGTAGCTGTATTAGTCTCCAGCGTGTCTTCCATGGTCTATGAAGCTCTCACTCCGGCACTGTCGCTGATTATCACTGCCAGTGGCCTTCATCAGCTCGACGAGATCACCAGCACCGTCAAACAACATTCTAAACCAGTTATATATGAATGGGTGGCATACCCCCTCAGCAGCATGGATGCAGTGTCCTTGGCTTTCGCATTCCTGGTGGTCGCTCAGCTGGCCTTCTTCCTTGGCCGGCGAACAATGCTCAAGCATCAGAAGGTATACATCCTGGATTTTGGAGTGCACAAGCCAGATAGCAGGTTCGTATCTGTAGCGTGCAGAGGATTGAATCTGCCACTCGGCTAGTGTTGGAGGGAAGGGGGCTTTTTCAGCGAATACTCCTAGAGCGGCCTGCAGCTAGCATTAATGCTTATTAAAGTGCAATTTGATGCGTCATAAGCCCTTAAGAACCCTTGCATGCCATGCAGTGCACTGTGCCATGCGACTGAATGTTTCTCAAGGTTCACTGCACCAATGGCATTGCTGAGTAATCAACATCTTACCCCACACAACTGCTCAATGGCGCCTCTGCGTAATCAAACCCTGTCTCAACTGATGATGATACCCCTACTGGCACAGTGGCTGTTTCAAACCCAACAAGCTGTCGGGATTCCATGCTGCTGCAGTTGGCGCTTTCCCCGCAGCCACATCAGACAGCTGTGTGAGAAGCGTGAACTGTTCAGCACTGAAGACATCGACTTTCAGGTCAAGATTGCGTACCGTACAGGACTTGGCGATGAAACAGCCGTCTGTCCTGCAATCCAGAGCGGCGAAGCAAGCAAACTGGGCATTGAAGCAGCAAGGTTTGAATTTGGAGCCACCTGCTTCACAACCATAGAGAAGGTGCTCAACAAAACTGGAATCAGGCCAAAGGACATTGACTTTGTTATCACCAACAGCAGTCTGTTCAATCCAACCCCCAGCCTGTCAGCAGCAATCTGCAACCATTTCAAACTGAGCAGCAAGACCATCAACTACAGCTTGGGAGGCATGGGGTGCTCTGCAGGTAGGAACTCTCTGATTTTCCCTTGTTCATTTTCCACACTACCAGCTGCACTGTAGCAAAGACAGCCTCGTGTGCCAGTATATTGAGTTCAACAGTGCAGCTGCTGATTAGCCAAACTGCCATAGACGGTCTCGTCTGCTTTCTCCAAAGCAAGCAGCAGACCTGCAATGCACTTGCAGCAGATCCAACCCATGCCCAGCTACCCTCACGAAAGCATTCACAGCTCATGTTCATACGATTCTTCTGCAACTTGTGATGTCAGATGTTCCACTGTTGCTTCTGATGTGGTAAGCATACATACCTGTTACCTGCTTTTGTGGTTCTTGGACATGATGACTCCTTCGTACCATATATAAATGTTATTCATCAGCCATAACAACCCTGCCATTGGCTCCATTATGTTTTTGTACAGGTGTCATTGCTCTGGATCTAGCAAAGGAGCTGCTTGAGCTTCATCCCAACAAGATTGCAATGGTAGTCAGCCACGAGAACATCACCAACAACTACTACACTGGAAAAGACCGTGGCATGCTGTGAGTCTTTACCATCTAGTCCAAAGCAGCGGCAGCTGGGATGGAAACAAGATTTTGCAGGGCTGTTGGGCTAGGCATGCACAGCAGATGGTGGTCAGCATCTGCTTGACTGTCAGAAAGTCCACTTGCTGTGCAGTCACAATGAGCATGATGTACAGCTGGCATCCATTTCAATCCATTTCAATTCTGGTCTGGTCTGCAGCCGCTGCAGATAGCTGTCCGACAGCATATAGGCTATATTCATGTAATCGACTGTGCCCTAGCCGCCTGCATCTCTGTTGACACTGCCAGATGTGACTAAGGATGTAAGGGATGCCTCATGTTCTCTAATAATCTGCTGCCGGATTCGCAGGATCCCAAACTGCCTCTTCCGCAGCAATGGCAGCGTCGTTCTGCTGACAAATAAGTCTTGCCATGCACGCAAGGCAAAGTACACCATCCCTCATGTCGTGCGCACCAACCTGGCAGCAAACGATGTTGCTTACAACTGTGTGTATCAAACCGAGGATGGCGAGGGCAAGCTGGGGGTGAGACTCAACAAAGACCTCATCAGGGTCGGGGCAGAAGCTCTGAGATCAAACATGACATCACTGGTGAGTCTTTGGCCAGTTACTTCTTTGGAACTACTGATTAGATTTCAGACCGCCAACTTCTGGGTCGCCATGGCGACATTGCTCAGCAGCATCTCTGCTGCGGCAGCAGCTCACATTCTTTGCTCAGCATCTGCTAGTGCTGCAGCAGCAGCAGGTTCCCGCACTTCAAGCTATTGGCCAGCAGGCACATCTGCCTGTAGGTGTACACCTGCAGCCTTGATTGGTGTGCCTGTGTATTATGTGCCGCTGAATACAACACATACTCTCCAGGATTTTCTGGAACTATAGATGATCTGCCCCTGTGCAATACTCATACTTTCAGCTTGTGCAAGCTCTGCTTCATGGAAGCTACAGCACAATACACTACATAACAATGCAGTACAGTACGGTATAGTGCAGTACAGTACTGTACTGTACAATACTGTACAGTACTGTACAATACAGTACAGTACCAGCTGCCTGTCATCATCAATTTGTCATGCACACTGTTCTGTGTGCAGGGCCCACTGGTGCTGCCCATCAGCGAACAGCTGAAGTACGCATGCAGCGCTGCCCTGAGAAAGGCCGCCAGGCGTAACAAGTCCCTATCAGCCGCTGTGCCCTCTGCATGGCTTAAACCCTACACCCCCGACTTCACAAAGGCCTTTGACTTCTTCTGCATCCACACGGGCGGCAGAGGAATCATCGACGGCTTGGAGAAGGAGATGCAGCTGAGTAGGGCAGCAGTGGAACCAAGCAGGGCCAGCTTGTACCGGTTTGGCAATACCAGCAGCACCAGGTGAACCATGAGCCAAGACCAGATAATATTCTGAGAAAGGGGATGTTGCAACGTGGAGAATAACAATAATAACCAGTACTTTGCAGCCATAGCATTAGCCAAGACCAGATACCCCCGTTGCATGCGGATGCCTTGCAAATATGTCGTGTGCTGTCTGTGTAGTAGTGCTGGCTGCCACCGTGTGAAAGCATCTCAAAGCGCTTCAAATGCTAGCACTGATAGAGCACTTCTTTGGCATGCACTTTCTAAGGAGCTTCTAAGGCAGCTGTGTGCTCAAACACAGCATCACTGGTGCATGGATCCAATCTCTGCTGATGTGCTGCTCACCTGTTGTTGCTGTTGCTGTTGCTGTTATTGCAGTGTCTGGTATGAGCTGGCATACATAGAGAGCACTCGTGGAGTAGCGCCAGGTCAGCGTGTTTGGCAGCTTGCCTTTGGTAGTGGTTTCAAGTTCAACAGCGCAGTCCTGCAAGCCAACCGGCGCATCAAGGACCAGCATGCGGCATGGCAGGACTTTGATTCAGCGGCGATGTGGCTAGAGCTGGACGAACTGGAGCAGGCCGCTTCACGGCGGGCGAGCAAATGTGCGGCATGAAGCTGCTGATGGTTGCTGCGCTGCACGTGGGCGTCTGGGTTTTTGCCCAATATCTGGGTTTGGCTCTCTGGTTATGATGGGCAGCGGTCTGGTTGCAGTTGCTGCTCTGGTGTATCTGTCAATATGGGTTCAGGTGTGCTTGCTCAAGATGGCGGCTGCTGTGGAACGTGTGTGTAGTCATAATAAACATATCAATAATCAGTACTTTGCAGCCACAGCAATTCTGCCATCAGCTCCACGCGCAACAACTACCCAGTGACTTCAATTCACTTTCAGACAAGGCGGATGTGCATGATTATGTGAGCTCAATTGTGAAGGGGGTAACCACCTGAGAACCCCTTGCATACAATGCCCAGAGCCTATGGTGTTTAGTGAGTGTCCGTAGCAGCTGCAAGAGCTGCTACTGTACATAAGATGTGAATGGGGTCAGCAGCACCCGGTGTACAGCTGCAAAGGCAGTCCTGGACATGATCCTGATTCTGAAGAGGGTATGCACTTCATGAGGCAGAGGGATTCTCTTAGCTGATACGTTTCAGCTACAGAGGCTCTGCTCTCCAAGTTCGTCAGCATTCGGGCACTGAGATTACTGAGCTGTGCAGCAGTGGATGGAGTCGCCAAGTGCACTGGCCCAGATCCTGGGGGCTGGTGTATGCGCTGCCAAGATGTCTACTGTTGCTGTTTGGGTCTTTGCACAGCAGTTGTTTGACCAGTAAATAGCTGTATTGTGTACCTACCTGCTCCATTATGCATAATGCATCAGATGGTGAGTTGCTCAACCATTGAACATGGCATGGGTTGACTCAACGAGTCATCGACTGTGCTTACTTCCTTGACAACGGCTTTCTCAACCAACAAGCCCTGACTGATACGTCGTATATGACTGTTTCCTTTTGGATGCCTGGCCTGGTCGATGCCTTGTGGTGCAATCATCTAAGCCAATTGTAGGTCTACAGCTGTGGGGCTGCCGTACATATGCTGCTGTACATACTGATGGCGTGAAGCTTCTATGGTGGCTGAGCCTGGCAGACCTGTGCGCTGACTCCTGGCATGCATGCATATACAATTGTATGCACACGCATGCACAAAGCACTAGCCCAAGGCCTGAGCAGTGCTGCCTTCTTTTGTTGTTGCATCCTGTGGCAATACGCACGCATAGTGCTTTGTTGGTTGGACTTGCACAAGCCAACTTGCGAGGCTGCAGATGGCTTGTTGGACAATGGTATGCAACTTTGCAAGGCACCCGATGGTTTGTTGGACACGCCATGTGCTGCTCAATGCTGTGCATGAACTTCTTGTAGTCGGACTCGTTGACCTGTTTTGACTTTGACTTTCACTCATTGGAAAGTCTTAGGGGACTCCCTTGCCTGACTCGGATGAGGTGTGCACAGTGTCTGCTTGAACTACTTTGTTTGGGCAAGACATACCGACAATTAGAAAGTTTCAAACTTCATCATGGGCCATGACAACTCAGATGGATGCATCATACACACACAATGCTCGGGCAAGAAGGCGTGCGTAGTGTAATGCTCATGGTTGCCCATCAATCCCAGAGGCCCTACTGTAGTTTCTGTGGTCATCATTCCAAATGATGGGCTTGGAATCTGAGAGATGCATAAGGCACAACTGGGCAGATTCTTGCAAAACAGACTCTGGCAGCTGCATGGACATCACTCTGGGTTTTGCCAGGTTGTTGAGGCTCAAGCTGTTGATGTGGTGAAGGCATTGATGTATTGTGCTGCATTTTTGCCGAAAGCAGCTGCCCAAAGCTCAAGTTGGGCCATCGATTACCTGGGGTAATATCTGTAAACATGCCATGCTCAGAAGTCCACTGATGCCATGGTGGCAATCAGCTGCTGCCAGCGGTTAGTGACGTCACTACCGTCGACGGTCACTTCTGCAGCACCTCAGCTCAGTGACCGCCAATGTGCAGACCGTCTAGACTATAGTCTGCACTGCAGAATGATACTGGTGTGTGCTGTCTCTGTTGGCGGCCGCCGCCTGACTTGTTCTCTGCAGAGCACTCCATGAGCGACTTTGTTGGCTCCTCCGGGGTGCCCCTCTGGGGCCAGGTTGTATGGTATGGTATGATATGGTTCTCTGCAGAGCACCTGACACAATGCACATTCCATAGTTGTCACATGGTGGTGGAGAAATTGCAGAGCTCGCATCTTGGGAGCAAGTTGCCAACTGGTTGCTGTGCTCTATTCATGATCCAAATACTCGGAGTATGCTGGCGTTTTGAATTTTGCACAGCAACAGTGTTTAGATGTACACCTACATGTAAGTATCTGATCACATGTAAGTGGTTCAACCAAAAGTTTTCAGACAGAACTAGAATACAATAAATGACCTTACTTGAGTTTGCTTGAGCGCTTCCTGCCAAGAAGCGCAGTGCGCAACATGCCAGCCCCACCATTGGGGCTGGCATGTTGCGCACTGGTTGCCCAGGTGGCGCACCCACAGTGTGGCATCCAGTGGCATTAACAAGCTGCCAGCGAAGTTCGCTCTGAGAGCCAGTCTGGCCAACTCAGGCCCTCATCATCAAGTTGACGTTGGCCTGTCATGACACTGATCAGTGACAATATTCGCACTGGCTCAGGCACTGAGTCATTCGGAATGATTTTGGTATCATTTGGATCCAAATAAGATCTGATGTAGAAGAAATTTAGCCATGCAGGCCTTATGTTAACTATACATATTGTTCAATGAGATCGAACAGCTGACGACATCATCTGCTAGCTACTACTGTAATACATGCAGCTATAGCAGCATGCCGCATGCCAGAGCTAGCATGCAGCTAGCATGTAGCTCTACATATGCAGCCGCTGCATGTAGCTAGCATGCAGCTAGCAACATGCAGCGCTGAATCAAATTACAAACACCATGACCATGGCCATGGCACATGCCAAGGCACGTATAGGTATACCTATAGCTATACCTATAGCTATATCTGTAGCTATACCTATAGCTATAGGTGCACCAAGATGTATAGGTGCACCGTGCATGCACATGCATGTGCATGCGCACACGGATTAGCAAGGTGGCGATAAACGAGCGGCACTCGCCGCTCATGAGAACAAAGCTTTTAAGACGCCTTGATATGTTCATGAATTAACTAGTCTGCAGTCTACGTGTACAACCCATGCTGCACACCGTCTAATCCTGAACACAGCAATAGCGTTCGTGACGACACGCTTTTATTGGGTGGCAGCTCATCAGGAAAGTGTCATAGATTATGCATTGGCATTGAAATCAATATCTGAAGTGTTTCTGCGAGTCAGCGCGCGCAGGTGTGCCAAACACAGGTGTGCCAAACATAAAAGTGTGCGTATCCAGGTATACCCTGTACACCCGTTTTTAAATGTTGATGTTGCCGTTCATATTCAACTCCTTTATGAATATAAGCTTGTTGGTCGTATAATAGAATTTGCACAACGCCTCTGACTGATACCAATGCTGATAGCCAACACTGCCACATGTGGAATATTCACAGCTGAAAGTTGCAAGCGCAGTCCAAACTATCGCGATGGATACCATGTTCCACACGGCATCTGTATTTATTGAGATGGAACTGCTACCAGTCCGCACAGAGTCTCCTTGCACGGATGTAGCACTAGTGCAGTACTGCTGGCCTTGGGTGTCTGCCTCGCACATGGCGCTTTCGATATTATCGGCATTGGCCGTTTGTGTACCAGTAACAGAGCGCTCAGACAACAGATCGTGGCGCAACCTGCAGGAAGTACCATGCTGAGCATGGAGCTGCTAGTGAGAACAATGAAGCAGGCCAGCTGCAGCGATGCGGTCATGGAACGGTCCCCCAGCTGCAGGTTGCCATTCGAGTTAAACGTAAAGTCTTCAGATCAAGTTGAAACGTTGGCCCAAGCAGTGAGATGGCTGCTCTCAAAGGCCACCATGCTTCAGCAGCTTATTGTGCAGAGCACACAGCGGTTTGTCAGCATCCCAAGGACCCCCTTGACTATTGCCAAAGTGTTGGTTGCTGCTGGGGTCAGGGTCACAAACGCACAATTGCTGTCCGCAGCTGACACCCGCTTGGAGGGCTTCCATCACTGGGTTGCTGCTCAGCAGCAGCTCGCCATAAAGAGTGATATACCTGCAGCAATAGAAGCTGTTTGCTGCTTGGAGCTCAATGGAGGGGGGGCGCCTCAAATCAACGTAAGTGGCTGATCATCAGTGTGGTCTCAGTCTAAAGCATCATAGTAATGTAAACTTTAGCTGGGCTTGAGAGTGTTTGAACACACCAAGATTGGAATGATTTCATTCTGAGCAATAGGTTCCATCAGAAGATGTGCACATGTGGTCTTTAGAAAATTAATTTCCCAATGCATGCATATACTGGCATGACCAACAGAGGCTCCATGCCCTATCTGCTGATTGACTGCAGGTGCATCATGTCAATGCAGAGGAGCTATCAAATCTCTTTGTCATCGCTCTCAATACCCTGCCTGCAAATCACAAGAACATCAAAAAGGTCGCTGGCTCCTTGTGTACAGCACTGGCGGCTCGCGACATCAACCTAGACTCCGCCAGGCATCTGTTTGCAACTGCAGCCAGGCTCTGCACCGCAAGAGAGCTGCAATGGTGCATTGAACCGTTGTTACAAAGCATAGCAAAGTTGCCGGCCTTGGAGCCGCTGTCTGCTGCAGACATTAAGCTCTTGTGGCAAGAAGCAGTTTATGCAGAAGAACGCAGTTCCTTGGAGGCATCACAAGCTTCTGTTAGTCAGGGCTGCCAAGATCCCGCAGATCAAGGCAACAGAGGGGACTGCACATCATCTCAACAACTCATGGACAACAACAAGCACACGGACAACCAAGCAGCACTGAAGCAGGCAGCTGCAACAGCCATTGAAGTGGCTTGGGAGTCAGGTTGGCAGCCATCCTGGGGATGGCAGTATGTCAGTGTTGTAATTGAGCAGTTGTCCTCAAAGGGCCCCTCGTTGGACAGTGAACATTGGCCGCTCCTTTTCAATATGTATGCAGCAACTATGAACAGCGATTTCACGAACAGCACAACAGTTTGTGCGTCCCTTTCCGGGCTCTTTACAGACCCCGTTTTTAGGACAGCTGTTGCAGCAATGCCAGTTGAAGCTGTGTCTAAGTTGTTGGACCTTGCTGTTGGTGCTCCCAATAAAGACGTAGCACTTTCTGCCGTGCATTGTTGCTTGAATGGCATACTTGAGTTGACAGCCGCTGCGGCAGACAACCATTCAGCAGGCCAAGATTGGGCCAAGGGTGCTGGGCAGCTTGTGCAGCATGCAGCCGACAATCATGCATGGGACTTGATCATCTGCATACTGCAATCCAGAATAGGCAGTTCTGTCTCAAGCAGTGTGAAAGGATGTGTGGTAGCTCGGATGGTGCGCAATACTCTATATAGAGAATGCTCAAATATACGGCAAATGGATTCACATCTGGTGTCCATCCTAGCAAGACACCCATTATTGATGTATTTGGATCTTACTTCAACATTAGAGCTGGTGAAACCACGCGCAGCTATCAGGTTGTTCTTTCTTGTCTTGAAGAGGAAAGCACAGGTGGTGAGGGAGCTCTCACAAGGGCTAGGACAGGAAGGACAGTGGTCAAGCTCAGTTGAAGCACATACATTGGATGCACCTGTTGGGCAGTCAGATTACTCGGTGGCTGCTGCTGAGTTGAGCTTTGTGATCGATGCCATTGCCAAGCTTATGCGATGTGATACTTTGACATTTTATAATCTACAAGTCCTTATGGTTATGAACCAACTGGTCCATAACTACTGGTATCACCCCCTGGACATGACGGCATTCATGGCGGAGAAGATACTGAGGGAAATGCTTGCAATAACAAGTGGCACACATCGTGAAGCCCTGTTGCGGGTGCTTGAGAAATTGTTCTGGTTACGTGCTGCCTGGAATTTACTTGTGACTTTGCAATTAACTATCACTCTTGGCACTTGTGTCTTTGTGTTCCTTGCCATGTGCCATGTTATCAGATTGTAAGTACTATTGAACTGCTCTGGAGCTGTTGGTGAAGGGTCCCCAAGTTTCCATGCAGCCTACCCGGATAAGACCTTTGGCCCAAGACACATCGTTCAACTGAAGTTCAGCTATTGCTTTGGTGATACTCATGTGCAAGTGTTTTAGTAAGTTGTGCACTGCTTCATTGTCACTCAGCCATTGCGGAGTTCTCCAGCCAGCACTGCAGGCAGGATGGCATCCTGCTGAGCAGTACTACTGGCGGTAGCAGCCTAACTGCCAGCCTTGCAAGCATATGCAGCTGTTTTGGCTTGCTATGCATGAGCATGCACAAGAGCACTCTTGATTGCAGACGACTCGTTCTAGAGTGTACATGGTTGTGCCACGGCCAGTGGGGACAACACTGGCTGATCAGGCAGAATGCATCTATATGCATCCCGAAAAGGCTTTGGACCTGCAACAACACCTTTTAAACATGCTTAGTGTGTTGCTGTTGATGCAGTCATCCACTCATACCTTATGAATGCATCTGGGTTGTTGATATGGTCCTTGTCCTGTCTGTTTCTTCCATAATGATCCGTTTGTCTGCTTTCATCCTGTACAAGTTGAGCAGCTTGAGCACTCTCCCCTGGCATTTAGGTCAGGGGCAAATCAATTAGGTCAGTCACCAGTGGTAGTTGCTTCCTTCTTCCTGTTGGTAGATCTGATCAGCTGTCGGCATGGGAGGCAATATGGTTGATTCTGATCTCGTGCCCAGCATATACTGTCCAGTGAAATGGGGCTGTTCAGATGTCAGTGATCACATGACATGACATACACATTGTGTAACAGTGGTTTCCCCCTTCACAATTATAATTATGTAATACAGTGGCCAGGCGCAGGTGGGCCCGGCGAGGGGGCAAACATGCACTGATGCCTGCTAGTTTATTTGCCGCAAGTAAACTGCATGGCATGTAGATGGTGTCTTGTGTTCAGTCCAGTGTGTTCTCAGAACAGGAATCATTATTTCTGTTACGGTATTTCTATCTCCCCACCGAGTGGGTTTATATATGGCGGTTGGCTGAGCCACCATGCTTCACTAAAGCACGAAATGTTTTCTTAAGGGCCTCATGGGGCCACGGAAAGGGTAACTTCTACTGCTTCGAGACTGTAACCATGATATATACCACCTGTAAACCGTATACAGTGCATAGAACCCTGGTCCTTGTATGTATGCACTGGCAGGTTAATTGTTCATGGATGCAGATTGTCTCTTGGTGAGAAATTGCCGTTGGTTGTTGATTGCTTGTGGTATGCCTTACACGGTATTTCTGCCATTTTGCATCGGAGCTTTACACAATTGTGCTTGAGGACATCTTGCATGTTTTGCATCATATTTCTGAGCTTGAGATCGAAACAGATGATAGTCAGCAGGTTGAACCTGCAGACAATCTGCCGGATTAAATCTGGCCTGTGTTTCTTCTGTGTGTGTGCCCCCATGAGCCATTAGCTGGCTCCTTACGGGTGGAAAACCTCGAGGTAACTAGCAGTAGTAGTAGTAGTAGTAGTAGTAGTAGTAGTAGTAGTAGTAGTAGTAGTAGTAGTAGTAGTAGTAGTAGTAGTAGTAGTAGTAGTAGTAGTAGTAGTAGCATAGGAAGCCTGTTTGAAGTGTGACGGTTGGCTGAGCCATGTCAACATCATGTCGCCATGGTGATGTTGCGAATGGTGATTGCTGAATGGAAGTCGGCCGCTGGATGTATGGTGTGAGGGTGGGCAGTCTGAGACTGTTCTACTTGATTGCTGGAATGTGTCGTGCCAGTGTGGCGGTCAGCTAAAACTACACCCTAGTGATTGAGTGTAGCTGAGGCGATGGGGCGATATGCAGTACCCACCATCTATCAGTCCCTGTGTTGAACAGCTGGCTCTAATGAGCTTGCTGTGCGTGTATACCAACTGTGACCAAATATTGTGCAATGCCCAATGAGCCTGTACTTGGCTCGTGAACGGGCGGGTTACACTCGTGTAACAACTTGAAGGCTTCATTCAACAAAGGGCCTATGGTCAGAACGGGTACTACTACTCTGGGCAGCCTGTTGATGGCTCATGGGTCACACAATATGCAAATCCACAAACTAGATTCAACCCAGCTGAATGAATATTGTAATTCCCCCCATGAGCGACTATGTTGGCTCCTCCGGGGCGCCCCTCTGGGGCCAGGTTGTATGGTATGGTATGGTATGGCATTTGACTAGCCACGTTTGGAACATCTCTCCGCCTGACTTCCAATCAAGACTGAAAGATGTTTCTATCTGTTTTGCATGATGCAGAATACGCACATGATGTGTATTGCAACCGTTGCAACCAACACAGGTGGACACAGTCTGAATTCAACCTAACCGATAGGTGGACAAATGCAGCCACTGAACGCTTCTCTTGACCGTCAGGGGCCCATGGATGGTGCCATATAGAGAGTACCGTAGCGAGGCTCACTATGATGCCATCAGTGAGTCATAGCATGGGGACCTGCTGCAGTGACCCACTCTGAGAGTGATGCAAGTGGCCATGGCATCATGCCATGATGTCCAACAGCAGCAGCAGCGGCAGCAGCAGCAATAACACGGTATGGCTGTAAAACCCACTGTAGATATATTACTTTGTGTAGTGAGTTGTTGAACTTCATGGCATGTTTCCAACACCTACTTTCGGATGGTTTTGACCCTAGATGAGCTCTTGCAACATGACATCATGTTGCAAGGCATCTGCCGCATTTAATGGCAATAAACATCATGTTGCAACATGACATCATGTTGCAAGGCATCTGCCGCATTTAATGGCAATAAACATCACTGCAAAGTTTGATTGGCATTTGGCTTAACAGCTCAAGCCCAATCGACATACTCAGTAGCTGTACTCATTACATTGTACTCCGAGTCGGAGTAATGATTGCTCATGTTACAACTGTTGTATCCGATGTTACATCAGATGCGTAAGCTCAGCTCTCACAGCTCCCACAGCTCACTTCCCTCAAGGCTCGAGGGATGGGTGGCCAGACGTTATACCACTACTACAACTACTAGTTACCTCAAGGGTATCCACCCGTAGGGAGCCAACTGATGGCTCATGTGGGCACACCAAAAAGCGTTATGTAGCGTGGCCCATGCCGCACAGGAAGTAAGCTCAGCTGGAAATAGTATTTCAACTACTACTACTACTGCTGCTGCTGCTGCTGCTACTACTACTACTACTACTACTACTACTACTACTACTACTACTACTACTACTACTACTACTACTACTACTACTACTACTACTACTACTACTACTACTACTACTACTACTACTACTACTACTACTAC
>JABEVS010000570.1:0-36376 GCA_018290735.1 Coelastrella sp. MACC-549 | reverse complement strand
CTTTCTGACAGTCTGCTAGCTCCTCTGGCTGCCACATGCATGACAGCAGATTTCATGCTATTGAGCTTGAAGCGCCACTTCTTGCTGTACGCATACACGGTGTCAGCAACTGCCCTCACCTTCTCCAGTGAATCACACACAACTACAAGATCGTCAGCTTGCATGGCTGCTGCCACATCTGATACTGCATTTGTGCTACAGTCCACAAGCTGCACACCAGGATGCTTTGCACAGATCTCTGTTAGTAAATCATCAATGAAGAAAGGCATGCAGCAAGTTGAAATGCTATGGCAAATGCGCTGACATATATGGTGTGTCTTTTGCACTAAGGCATGCAGCAAACATTGTTAGGACAAAGGCATCAGGACAAAGTTTTCAGGACACTGTCCAGCAACCGTTGCTGGACTGGCCACTCTCAGAGTGGCTGTATGCTCCAACTGGCCTTTTGCAGTGGTAGTGACCGTCAGTAGGTGCCATTGACAGCCTGCAGAGCAGCTCACCTGCTGAGCAAGTCCCACACTTCAGCTGCGACTGGTGCAGCAGTGTACTACACGATAGTATCATTGTCGGGACGGTCCCTGTGTGCCACATAGTTTGTGCGCAAGCCGGGCATGATCCGTTGGTGCAGTTCAGACGGCCTAGCATGCTGCGCAGGTTGCAGCGAGAGCAATGAATGCAATTCGCTTGAAAGTCTTCCTGAGGGCGCCAGACAGGCATGGCCCAGATTTCCACCTTGCAGGGATGACAGTGACTATCTGGCGCCCCGGACGGGCTGGCAGGAATCTTGAGCCATCGAAGGCTCAGCCTTCGCTTGACAAGCGACTCGGAGGCAGCATGCCTGCCTGGTTCTTTGCAGCTAGCAGGCTGCGGTCCTTGCACACTGGCACCACTATAGAGGTCCCAGTGCTGTCATCATCGGCCTGGAGTGGCGGGTATTGCAGTTGAAAATAGGGTTTAGGGGTTCGAACCCCTAAACCCTATTTTTAACTGCAATAGATCAAATTTGATCTAGGGTGTTGGCTTCTCTTGCCATTGCATCTCAAAGAGTTGCCAGCCACTGATGGAGCGGCAACTCGGGTGCATGTCCGCCCAGATTGTTTGCTTGTGGATGGCTTGTTCTTCCTATAGCTATGTGTTGTCTTGGTTTTAGCTGTTAATGGGGCTTGCACTGCAGTTGCTTTGTCGTGTTGTACAGTTTTGCTTGCATTGGTGTGCTCTGCAAGCGGGCGGCTGTGTAGTGTACACACGCAGCATGTGGTGTGCACACCTGCAGTGGCTGACAGCACAGCAGCATTGAACCCTGCCCGTAGCAGTTCCAGGTGCCTTGGCAGCTTAATTGCCCTGCTCTGGCCTGGCTCAGCTGTTGGGAGCTTTACTGTGCTGCTTCAGCCACACAAAACTGCCCGTTTCCAGTTGAAGTCCCGAATTAATCAATATTCCGTGAATTTCTGTCAATCGATCAGTTTGCAAGGATTGCCTCCATGGCGCGTTGCGGTTCGAGCCTGGGATCCCTCGCTCCTTAGATATATTCTGTGAGCTACGACTCTCAGTGGTGTACGACTCTCAGTGGTGGACACGGAGGGTTTCCTTCGTTTCTCATGGACACACACAAGCTGCTACGGCAGCCCCAGGCCACTGACACAAGCCTCACAAGACAATGCTTGCTTACATATGTTACATGTTGTTGTTGGACACCATCAACTACATCTTCAGCTGCTCAAACAGACACATAAAGTACACACCACGGTGGCACCCCAAGCCCATGTCAGGGCACTTGCCACAGCATGCTATGCGCATTTCAATCTGCTGCATGGAGCCACTATTTGTATATCCCCCTGCAGCACAGTGTGCCTTGCACATGTGCCGCAACAAAAGATAGCAATATGCATCAGCTGCCACTGCAGTCCTTGACATGTAATGGCAATGCTGCCATTATATCAGTTACTGATGATGATGAACATGCATGATCATGTCCATGAACCCAGTGATGATTGTGCCACAGATATGATGCTTGCATTCGGCCGGAGCTGTCTGACAAACAAGCTTGCGCACTCAAGGAGCATGCACCAACACCGGCTCTAATAAGAGCAACTCCCTAGCAACGTGACTGGATGGCCTTTGTACAAAGGCCATGTCTGGCATATGTGGGCAGTGTTCCGCTATTAACTGCCACAGAGATGCAGCAGGTCTGCTCCATGAATGACGCCATTGTTTTTTAGTGGGTTCTGCAGCAGCAATGGAGGTTTGCAGCAGAGACATGAAACTAAAGTGCCTGATATCTCTGAGAGATGCTCACATTGCAGCTGCCCCCTACCAACAATATGGCTACTTTACCACCCCTGGTATCACCATAGAATGGCACTTTACCAGGTGGTACCTGCCCTATTTATGCACCAGGCTGACTGAATACAACACGTTTCTGGCACATGAGTGTAACGCTGGGCAGTTGGTACCCTTAGTATGTGGTCCCGCTTACCAAGCACAGCAGCAGATGTAGGCTGTACATTGGCATCTGCACAAGATCATCAGTTGCGATGTCTGCTGTACAGATGCTGCCATGGCCAATGTGTCTTGGCCAGCTAGGATGTGCCAGGTGACACTGTGCCTATCAAGCTTACCTTGGTGGTGATTATGCTGTAGTTGGTGCGTGTTGTGTGCCGCCATGAATCATAGAACTCAAATCCAGATTGAGAGCAGTGCCTGAAGCAGCAGCAGCAACAAGAAGGACACTGGGTTGTTTGAGCTCCAATGCAGGCCTGCCACGCACATACAAGCACAGCAAGCTGATGATGTTCACTAAAATGCTGAAGGCATCACTGCATGAATGGGGGGGCGTTATAAGAGCCAGAACTGAGCCCCTCCAACAGTTGTGTTCCAGATTAATCTTTACCAGCCACGCGTGCAGCTGCCGGCTTGTGCATATCAGGCAGCAGCCCTCGCAGGCTCCACGCAATGGTGCGTTTGTGTTGCTCAGCAGCTCACCTTCCAGTGGCTCTGACCGTCCTTGTTTGGTCGCAAATACTCAGCACCCTTCACAGAAGGCATCAGCTGCGTATGATAGGTTCCACTGCCACAGTCAGCGCTACTGCAATGCCAGCCTACGGCATATCTGTAACAGTGCAGCAGAAGCACCAGATGTCAGAGTTTAAGATGATAACATACCACAGTTGCCTTGGCGGGTACTGCAAATGCTGTCTGGTGGCCTGCTACCCTGTTCAGTCTGATGCATAGTCTCGGTTCAGCAGAGCGATGCTTATATGACCAATACATATATGCCGGCAACTGTTGTATGTTGTACGCTAGTTTGAAAACACTTTGAACTCAATATGACTCTGCAAGCCTTATCGTGATCTACAGATCCAGTTTGACATCTGCAAAGGAAAGAAGCAACACCACACGATGATCAGATGCTGAGTTGTAGAATTGGTGGGGCAGTGCATGAGGGAATGTTCACCGTCCAAGGGGTTGCATTGACTATAATGTGTTGTACTGGTGCTTTACTATCTACATAAAGTTGCTTATCAGCAATATGCAAAGTACCCCATACTGTGTACCCCTGTCACATATTGCAGTTTCTACTAGAGGGTGCCTGGCAGGCACATTGAACGGTTGTACAAGCTCAGCTTTCTGGTGGAACAAGAAACTTGCATGGTAGGATGGGCTATGAATGGCACTGGCATTGGTGACCGTGATAATAATTATAATAATCAGTACTTTGCAGCCATAGCATTTACTGCCATCGGCCCCGCGCCTCAAATCTACCAAGTGAATTCAATCCACTTCCGGACAAGGCGGAGTGCATGATTATCTGATCTCAATTGTGAAGGGGGAAACCACCCGAGAACCCCTCCCATACAATGCCGACCGTGATGCCTTATTGTCCCCCCCCCCCCCACACACACACACATACACCTCAAGCCCCTCTGTGCATGTTTCACCATTGGTGACCGTGAGGCCTTATTGTCTTACCGGTTGCTTCGCTATCAGTCCATCATGGTCGAAAGAGCCTCAACAGATCGGCCTTCTCTCTGCTGAAATCATCCACACCTTGAGCATCATGGCTCGCACCCAAGTCAATCAGCCAGGCCTGAGAGAGCAAGACAGTTGTTGTAAAAGTGCACCATATGTGTTACAATACAGGAGTGTCTCAGGAGTGTGATGTCATCACACTTCATCAAGTTGACGTAAAAATCAGCTCCAGATATGCAGTGGCGCTGGAGTAAACTTTGACAAACATGCATTGTGACTCATAAATTCTATCGGCTACCACAAAAACTTTTGTGCAAAGCCTGCGCCGGTTGCTGATTTGTGTCAAGCTATATAGCTGCTTTACCCTAAACCATGCTCAGGGTAAGCTATAGAAGTTGACAGAACGGAAGCTCTGAACGCTCTTCTTCTTGCTGAGAAGATCATGACATACCTTGTAATTCCCCTTCACCTTCTGCAGCAGCAGATTGCTTTGACTTATGTCTCCATGCAGGATACCCTTCTCGTGCAACTTGTCCAGAGCCTGCATGACCAGCACAACAGTGGTCGCTTCTCAATACATTTTTAGATTTCTATCTTCATACTTTTGGCTGCTTGGCTTTAAGAAAAATAGTTTGTTGAGAATGTTGGGATTGTGAAAATATATTTCTGCTGGTGATGTTTTTTCAAAGAATTGGTACAATGTTGATACTTGGATGCAAAGGTTGACGCGTCATTCATGAGCAAGCAGCAGAAACCAATTGGTACAGTGGCACAAAACATACACCCCAGTGGGCAAATGCTTCAAGACAGACAAGGCAATAATGATGACATCATCACGGGCACCTTTTCTGCTGCTGGCAGTGCGGCCTTTGTCTTGTAGCTTGGTCTTTGGGCATCTTGTATCAGCTCTATGGCTATGAAGAAGATGAATCCATCCCTCCAATATCCAGCACCAATCATCCTTGGGATCACACTGCCCTGCAGCTCCGTCAGCTTCTCTGTACACAGGGAGGGGAAAATGGAAAAAAGGAATAAAAGGAAAAAAGAATATAGCGCAGGGAGGAAGACATGTAGATTGCAGCAATAGCATCAGGCTGCTGGTGGTAAGTAGCGGAGACAAGGCCATGGCCAGTGGCCACTTGATGCATGAGTAATCAAACATGCTGTTTAAACAGCCATCGTCAGTCCAAACAGGGCCATTGAAAGTGCCATGATGGCAATCATGAGACCATGACCCACCCAGAATGATGTCAGGCTCACCATACATAGCCACCTCGCGCTTCATGGCTGCCACAATGCCCCGCTGATTGCAATCATCTGCCATCTTCACCGCACACTCTGCTCCAGCAAACCTGTGTGGTCAAAAATGGATGACAGCAAAAGACAGGTTGAGAAACAAGGACAGTGTGCCATAATGTATGTCTGTGCCGCAACCTTAGTGACATCAGCATACCCAGTTGAACTTGCTCGCACACTTGTACAGGTAGAGCACGCAATGCTCATCGGCACTCACTTGCCCTGCTTGACAACCCCACTCTGAGAGTAGCCCAGGATGCGGTCTGTAAGCTGCAATGCTTCTTCACCAAAGCACAAGTACCCATCAATGGTAAAGCTTGCACCATGACTGCCTTCAGAAACCCACTGCTGTTGCAAGTGCTGTGAGTGAGACTGTGGGAGATTGCTGCTGCTGCCTGGCCTTGCTGCGAGCCGTGGAGACCTCCAAGGCTGATCAAGCTGCTGCTGCTGTGAGGGCTGCTGCTGCTGTGAGGGAGGCTGCTGCTGCTGCTGCTGCTGAGCTTGGGGGCCTGCTGGTTGTGGCATCCACACTCCATACGCAGCAGCTGCAGCAGGATTCTCCAACACATCCAGCTGGTGCAGCAGGATATCTGCAATACACAGTTGGTCAAGCAGTGTCTTTGAACTTGGAACTGACATGTGCCCATGCATGTGATTGACATCATAAGGTTTCTTATTTACCAACCAACTGGTGGTGCCTCAGATTACAAGCATTACTGAAAGCCACCTATGTCGAGGCAGAACCGCATGCAGCTGCATACGTGTACACGCCACATGACAACCGCTGAGACTGACACAAAAGGCGTTCTGTAAAGGTCACTTGTGAGAAGCATGAATGTGCACGGTTGCCCAACAGTCAGGGACTCTCAATGCTAATTGATACAGCAGTGACTCACACAGCAAGTACCCAATCACACCAGGGTCGGTCTCGTTCCAGGAGATTGCACGTGTTATTGCATAATGGCGCTCTGCAATCCTCTTGAAGAAGAAGGAACCATGGTAGTATGTGAGCCACCCGTATTGCCGCTCCTGTATTATATAGCAGCAATGTCAATGCCATGTAAAGGACTTGTAACGATGAGTGCCATCATGTACTGCACAGAAGCACTGAACATCAACTACATGGCTCCCACCTGCATGCATGATGCCAGCTATAACTGCTCACAAACACTTTCAACTCTTCAACCCAGCGGCCCTGGCAGGCGCTTACCCTGTGGTGGATATAAAAGGCCTCTTGCCCGGCACAAAGCATATGTTTTGGACAGTCGACTTTGATCTGGGTAGCGGATCCCATAATATCAGGAGTCTGCATCAAGAACAATAACATGGGTCAACACTCCACGGACGTAACATCTAAAGATAAGCTACAGATGAAGTGTCGACCTGCTACTTGATTGGAACACAGACAGTGGCACTCCAGCTTACAAGTAGCCACGCTTCATAACCTCATATGTTGCGCAAACACTGTCAACACACCTTGCCTTCACCAGGTATGACTTCTATGCCTGCCACTGACAGCCTGAAAATGAAGTCGGGTTCACCGGCTGCTGTATTAGTGATGCTTTTCTTGACAAACTGAAGGTCTCTGTACCCCAGGTTTTGTGCCAGGAGTGCTACCACCTTACCAACGTGATTCAAGAACCTGGTTGCAACAGCAACAGTGCTTACTGTCATTGGTGCTTACTCATAGCAGGGCAGAGCAAGTCGTGTGTACAGCCTGGGTGAACAGCACTGCGGAATGGCCAGCATCCCAAAGGGTATCGTGTCAACCTGGTTGAGCACCAGATGTCTTGCATGATTATGTCATATGAAAAAGTGTAGTGCAGCACAATCGTGCGCAATCCTTTGAGTGACATCTCATTTTATGCAATATGTGGGTGAACATTTGTTGGCAAGTCAATGCTTCCAGCCAGAGGTCACCCACGCGTCATTCGACCCATCCTCAAACATGACCCGGCATTCTGGTTTGTCTGCAAGCAGCATGGTTCAGGCGTCAGCAGCACGCCATGCAAAGACACGCAAGACAGATAGGTCCAATTCATACAGTGCTATCAGATGGCAAGCTTGCAACAGTTGCAAGCTTGTAGTTACTACAGCCAGCACAGTTGTGTAGTTGACTGCAGACGCCACTGAGGTGGTTCAATGGTGGTCATTGCTGCAGGACAGGCATAGCTGCATGATAACTTACAAAATGTGCGAGGATCCCTGGCCATCATTCTGCCGTCAAGCTTCTGTTGCAGGTACTGCATCACATCTGTTGGCTGCCACTCCTCAATGGTTATTGCAAAATCTTTGCTGTGCGGGCTATCAGATCTGCACTCAACTACACACCAGGGTATGGGGCTGGTGGCTACCTCCATCAAAGAGACTGCACAGGTAGAAAGCAGCATTGCCTTGAGTGAAGCTCACTATCACAGTGCATGGTTTACCCTTGTCGTAAGAGAGGATGGTAGTAATTGATTAAGAATCCGCCTGCGAAACACCGGGCGCGAGGCCGATGGCAGTAAATGCTATGGCTGATGGTATCAATTATTATTATTATCACAGTGCATCACGACACTTTCTGAACTGGACAGGCCTGAGCCGGCCATAAGCTGGGATACCAGCCATATGCTGAGGTATTGATGCAATTGCAATGGCACATCTTCAAATCAGCAAATTGGTTTTGTACCTGGAGTGTTGAGTTGCGATGGGTGGCGTGCACCTGCAGGACAGTAACACATGGTTCTAGGTCCTAGACTACCAGGTTCTCAGCGTAGCTCAGCATGCATGAGACCGCTTGCAACAGCAGTGCAACGTGCTGCTGCCCCAACGTACCCAGAACAATAGCACAGCTGTGTCTCACAAGCAGGTTCAATGCGATGACAGTAGTATTGGGAGCCATGCACAGGCACAGCAGTGCTCACCATGAGGCACCACCCAGGCCCCCAGCTCGGGCTGCTGCTGCTGCTGATCAGATACCTCGGCATTTTCTGGGTGCGGTACATGCTGCGGAGTAATGAACTGTATATGACGAGCATCTAGCGCGTTGTTCGCCCCGAACAGCTCCCTTAGCCTTCTGCTGCATGCCTCTGACAAGTGTCGGTAACAAAGCCGCTCGTTATCAGGCACAACAGGCACAACATTCTGGACAAGGAAGAGGCTGGCATTTTCCGTTCCTCCCGACAGTAGCACCACATCATAAGAACGGGCAGGCATGATGCAGTCAGACGCTTTACAGTGTCACTCTGTGGCAATCAAATGGGTCGTACTCGGACAAAGACAAAACCTCAGTTTGCTGAACTCAGAGAATGTTGGCCCCAGCCTGGAGGCGGGTTTTACTTTCGCGTGTCAAGGTCGTAACGACAGACTGTTAGTGTTACCGCTGGACCCGCATTTTCGGGTTCATCCGGAATCCTGGCCGCGCAGCAGCCAGGATTTCGGATGGCTTGCCCATGATCCGAAATCCAGGCCATGGGGGCTTGGCTGGCACCCTGGCTTTGGGCAGTGCTGTGGTTGGCAGGCAAGCTGACCTGACCTGCAGGTCCCAGCTGGGAGTTTGAATCCATCTGTCGTCTGATCTGTGACAAACGAGCTGAACGGATGTCACTGTTGCTGACAAAGTGCGCTTACGTTGTGTCTAAGCTTCTGCTGTTCACCTGGAGGCAGGTGCTTCAATGGTGAGCTTGCTCACTTGGTCCTTGGTCGGACTGCTGCTGCTATGCTTTACGGCCAGGAAAAGCCCGTTTACACAGAGCGCAAACTGATTCTGATGCCTCCTGAATCTGCTGGCGACAACGCCGTTTTTAATGCTAAAAATGCGCTTTGAACAGTAAGTCCCGCCAGAGTTCTGGGGCTTCGCCCCAGACCCCACCGGGGGGGCTGCCAAACCCTAAACCCCCCGGGGCCCCTCGCTGAGTTGCTTCCCTGCCTCAACTCATCCGAAATCCTGACCTACACCGGCGGTAACGACTCGTTGTGCGATGCTGCGGTCGTTATGCCCACCAAACCTCATATGTTGTCCCCAAGAGTGCAACAGCAGGCTGTCGGGGGCCGTCCCCAACTGGGGCCGAAAGTTCGCTCGTGCCTGAACACGCCAATGACCCGGAATGACGAAAGCTGGCCCATAAGAGCTCTTTCTGAATTCGCGAACTATTTCTGGGACCATGATATATCATGGTCCCAGAATAGTTATATAACCTGTATACACTCCTGTTCCCCAAAAGTACAGGCACGGTACCACAGTACACTGTAAACTGCAGGCGATGGCTGACGACGCCCTCAGGACACGCATGCAGTCAATAACCCGGAAGTTTTCAAAACATCTTTGCAGCCTGACGTTTGATTCTTTACCCTCCAGAGCCAATGCAGGTACAGGTGCAGCGAGGCCAAGTTGCCTGTCATAGGCATCTACGAGGCGCCCATTTTACTCAAAAGATTATTGATCTATCCTCACATCCACACAGTAGGCATAGGGGGGCCCCTGGACGGCACAGAAGCATCACAGGTACCTGTGGCTAGGAAAAATTCCAAAACTGATCCCATATTGGTCACAAGGGTCTCAAAGCTCCCAAATTCATCCCAAAGGATTCCCAAGACAAACCCCATGGGACCATCCCAAACAAAATGGGAACAGTCTTGCAGAAGTCACAACCTGTGTTGTACTACAACATGTAGTACATCACATAGTACATGGCAGTAATGCTATGGTTGCAAAGTACTGATTATTATTATTATCACATAGTACATCACATTGCACATCCAATGAGTCATTTACAATAACCTGCAGTAGTATATGCCCAACAACTACAGTATTGCATCCACTCAAAGCATTTTTGACTGTGTATCACAATACTATGGCACAGGCCCCATGCTGGGATGCGGCACCCCACTGACAGATGACTGCTGATTTCTGCAGCCCTCAACGGCTGCTGACCTTGCTGAATACCCGAATTAACACCAGTGCTGATTGTATAATGTCACCATGATGGTGTGTATAAGGATTATGTAACTATCACTGGAAAAACCATGACAACATCACGATACATAATGCTGGCTCCATCTTTAAGATGGAGTCCGCTGGCTGACCCTGTAGCCCATGAACGTGTGTAAACTATACACTTCTATTGTTGCCACTCATATTGCTGTAAGACATAAACCATGCTGCAGGCTCATTCCTGCGTTCTGCAATGACATGCTTATCCAGCATCTCATTCGCCTCAAAGCATACACCATAAGCCTTATAACATGGCCTGTCATATCTAGCTGCACACCACAAAGTGCCTAAAGCCCCTGTTTCTTTCTGAAATTCAACAGGTCACAGATAGCCATGCGGACAGGCTCCCTGCCAGGTGTTGACACTTGCACAAAGAATAACACTTTGGCGATATACATGCTCTCTGTAGTCCTTGCTCTCACATAATACTTTGTCAAAACATGATATGAAACCCTGGATCTTGCCCAAGGGTAGCTGGTAGAGTGCAACAACTGCCCCTCCCCTGATGTCTGCATATGTGTACAACATAAAAGATGCTGCCGCTAGCTTGCTGTGATCCCAGCCAGGCTTATCGCATGGCCCAGCACACCTCCATGACTGTGACTTGTGCATTGTCATAAATAGGCCTATGAAGCTGGGCACGGAGCGCATTTACATCTGCAGGAGTCTGCTGCTCTGTCTCATCTTGCGAAGCCTCTTCAAGGCAGGCACTCCCATTGATCATCAACTTCTTCCACCTGCACATTCTCCGAGTTGATGTGTGCTGTAGACCTCCCTTTCAGGCATACAGCCTTGGCTGGGCTGTGCAGCTCCAGTTAGAAGAGTTTCAGACAGGAACCATCGTCTTCGACGCGGTAGCAGCGCTCGACACAGCTGTCAGCAGGGCAAGTGCGTGTATGGAAGCGGTCCAAACCCTGCAAGATGGCATAGCAGACGTCACTGCCATCATGCAAGGCAAGCCAAAGCCCGCTCGAAACAGCAGCAGCAGCAGCAGCAGTGACGCGCCTGCCGGCGTAGCTAGGCAGGTTAGGTCGGCACTGCCTGTGCAGTGGCTCAATAAGTGAGCAGCAGCTCTGCTGCATTGCCCTGAGTATTCATGAAAACAAGTCCTACAGCAGCAGCATAACCAAGGAGTCTGCTCAGCAGCAGGTACAGGCACTGAACACAGAAGCTGGGAGCCTTGTACAGGGCAAGGAAGCAGCAGCAGAGGCTGCAGCTGTTTACAGGAATGGCATAGCAGACGTCACTGCCGTCATGCAGGGCAAGCCAAAGCCTGCTCCAAACAGCAGCATAACCAAGGAGTCTGCTGAGCAGCAGTTATCATCGCAACCTATCACCGGTGACTAAAACTGGAGCAGCGACAATCTACGGGTTTCCACGTAAGGTGAACTGGTTAGCATCTGCGTAAAATGTGCCTGTTGTGTCGTTCTCAATCCGATCTCGATGCGGAATGATTCTTTATCATCACTGAGCAGCACTGCCAGTGCCTCTCACACCTGCAAGGGCCCGTGTGCGGTAATCGCCGCACACCTGTCATACCGCTTACTAAGTTAGTGGATTTATGCCGCGAACCACGATGCTCCGAGAGACCATGCGTGAAGTGAAAGCACGGTGTGACTCTCAAACCAGTACATGCCGCTTGCAACTGCATCAAAACTACCAAACTCCAGTGTGACACATAGGGAAAATACCAGTTACGTTTGCAGTATACATTGTTGTACTTTACTCTGTTTACTGCGAAACAAGTCAAGAGTGTGATCATATAGGCGTCGTACGAACACTGCAAACTTCATGTGCACGCTGGATCAACCACTTGATCAGACACGTATATATACTACAGCAGCGTTTCGACACCATGTGCTGAATATTTTGCGCAAGTGAATGGGTCTGCCGCTGGTTATGGCTCACAGGGGCGCTCACAACGTATATTTGTGCTACAAAATACAAGTTTGGGGCCATACGAGTTCTCCAACAAGAACAGTGCCGTTCGTCAGCGATCCGAAGCTTTGGTCCCTGACTGCCTGCATGACACCCTAGGTAGCGCACGCTGCACGTCGCTACACACGACCACCTGAACACTATACAGATATTTTAGTGATACTAATATTACATGTACCTAGTTTATATCCACTTGAGAACTGCTAGACTCTGTCTGTCCTCCTCATCATCAGCTGGCCTGAAAGGTTTGATCATGCAAATAGCTCACACTGATTATGATCAAGGCGTTCATCTTGGTCAAGTGCTCCCGGATGCATGCTCAGCCAATTGCTCTGGTGCGTGAACATAGTATGATCGTCGCTGCCTTGCTTTAGGAGGAGTGTATATGTGATAATATCGATGAATGCAGTTTCCCTAGTTCTGACGACACGTTGCCACAGCCAAGCATCCTCGCCGGGTCTTGAGTTCCCTTCTCGCTTCGCATACAAACAATTTTCACCGTATATTTAACACCTGGATCGGTAATGACCGTCGTCTCTCAGCCCGGCGAAGCACGGCTGCCTGACACGACCATTTCTCTTTGTCCGCAGACACCACATGCTGCTTATCGGAGCTGGTTGACGACGCTTCATTTCCACCTTATGAGTTCTGCAGCACATCGCAAAGCAGCAGCTTGCAGCATGCTCAGAGCCATGTTTCCTGCAGCAGGCACCTGAACCAACAGCAGCTGGGCCAAGAGCAGCACTCCTCCCAGCAGACAAGCCAGCAGCCCCTGCACGTCATGCTGCAGCGGGAGCCATCGCTTTTGGCAGCGTCTTTGGTAGTGAAGTCTCTGCTCAAGTTAGCCAACCTCAGGGCACCAAGAGAGGTTGCTGTCCAGCTCAGGCAGCGGTTCATGCAGCAGCTGAGAACAACACTGAGCGGCCAGGACGACCCATCGTCATTTTCAGCAGCAGCAGCAGCAGCAGCAGCAACAGGCACAAGCAGGGAGGCGAGACTGGCCTCCACGCTGGAGCAGTTGCTGCCCTGGCTCAGCACAGCAGTAACAGACGCGTGCTGTAGCTGCAAATGCAGTTGCTGCACTGCCACGACACCATCTATGCTGGAGAAGGACGTCGCCAATGCCGTGGCAGCAGCTATTGGCAGCTACCAGGCATACATGCAGAAGCAGCGCAGCAGCAGCGACAGCATGGCAGCAGCGTAGCCAACATCAGTTGCACCGGGGCCGCACATTCGGTGGTGGTTGCTGACGCTGTCTGGGTTGCCCTCCAGCAGCAGCAGCAGCAGCAGCAGCAGCCAGGGTTCTGTGTGACCTTGTGACAGGCGTCACTGCGCCCTTTTGTATTGTATCCACAGGGTTCAGCAATGATTGGCTTCTGGGAGTGATTCCTTAGATTCTTCATGTGGGTTAGATTCTTCATGTGGGCTGGTAGCAGGTTATGAGCTTTCTGCACAAGACAGTGCCTTGCTGATAACATTATCAATACTATGCACATTGGAATATCGCTGCGCTGTTACTCTGTGTACTTGTACTTCAGGTTGAATGGGATCTCTAGCTCTCTACAACATTGGATATGCACATGGCAAAATACAATGTGGGGCTCTCTTGTGTGGTTTGTTGCAGTTGTATGCAGCAGAAGGCAGTTGGTCAATGACTCTGGGAGGGACAGCACAGTATTTAGCAGTCCATGAGTGCAGCCTTTTCACTCATGCACGTGTGGCCCCGTCATTCACGCTCATCAGCAGATAGCTGCACTGTCTGTGCAGGTGCAATGCTGGATATATTATTGTGGGTCAGTCTGTGCCTGTTTGGTTCAGATATACACGGTCCATGCTTGCCATGATTGTGCATGGGCTCCAAACCCTGCTGAACCATAGTATGCGTTGGTGGTGATTTGAGTCTGTGGCTACTCTGCCGATCCATGCAGTCAGTACATGAACAGGTCTGGTGTGCGCATACACACATATTTTTCAGTCCAGTTTCTGACCATCCTCAGCAGCAGCAGCAGCAGCAGCAGCAACAACAGCAGCCCAGTGGGCCGTCAGTGGTTTAGAGTCTTAAGTGATACATGCAAAATGTGTAGAGCTTGCAGTGTCATCTCTCTGCAGACTTGCAGGTGCATTGTTTGCGTGCATCACTGACAGTCACCGCTCTGGTTCGTGATAAGTATTGTGATTGCATGCCTCGGCGACAGGGAAGGGTGCGTTGTGTTGTTCTTTTCAGTGCTGCCGGGCGGCTGGCATGCATATGAAAGGGGCTTTACCAGTCTGCCGCTGTCCATATCTTGTGTTGTGTGCGTGTGCTCTGTGTGTATGCGAAGTACCTGGTACCCTACACTACAGTCCATGCAGGGATGCCACACACATCCCGCTATCTCTCTCTTGCTCTGGCACTCTGTCTGTCTTTGGTACTACAGCTACCTCCAGCACGTACTGTCACTACAGCTACTCTTGACTAGGGGTAGGCAATAGGAGGATTTGACAGCAATCTGATCTCATATGCATCATTCTGATAATAATCTATTATTATGACGTATGATATGCTACCATCCCTATTTATGGTCCCCTGGAGACGTTTCCTGTGAGGCTGTTTTTAGCCCTGCATGGTCACCAGTCCCTTATGAAGCTCACAGTTTCCAAGGTGCTGTGCTGGGGATCGTGTAGTGGGGCTGTCTGTTCTGGGGCTGTCTCAAGGCAGAGCAGCCATCAAAGGGTGCAGATTCAAGGGTCGGACTTTGTTTGTTGGAGTGCAGGATAACAACAGCTACGCCTCCAAAGCGCCCAAATCCTGACAATGCAGTAGATTATCTGCTGATATGTCATTGCAATAATTTTAAACCAGGCTCTCATCTGGCCTCAGGCCATACATTGCACATGTTTTCTTGCAGCAAGCAGCTTGATCTTCCAGTTGCATGCTAGCGAAGTACGCTTATTCGCCTAGCCTGCATCAACCCATCCTGTTACCAGGGCTCACATTGCCTGTCAGGCTACCTGGTGCTGCTTGAGTTTATGGCTAGTCAGCACTGTTTGTATTGCTATCAGATCAGGAGGTTCTTCAATAGCATCACTTGACTCAACGCTTTGCATTGTTGGCTGAATTCAGCAACCAATGAACATGCACATGAGCCATCGGTGGCTTTTAGCCACCAGGGCAGTCAGACAAAGGCCTTATATGCCAATTGTCCCCTGTTGGAATCTTGATGCTGCTTACTGACTGGGATTTTACGCGCATAGACATCTGCATGATGCATGCATGTTGTTTGCCTAGGTCTCAGTTCAGGTTTTGCTGCTGAAGCTCGCAGGGACATCAGTGCTTGTGGTCTCAGACCATCTCATCCATTCAGTGATTATTGATTATATTATGATATTTGTGTATGTCATGACACAATATTATGTTATTTGTGTGTCATGACACATCACTACGTTATTGATAAGGTCATCGGATGACAGCAGTGCACTGCTGAGCACGTGCTCAGAGCAGTATAGTGCATAGCGGTCCAACGGCTGAGGCAATTGCAACGGTAACATGCTGCCGTCAACTGCTTGTGTCGAAAACTGCAATTGCTTTCAATACCTTGGCAGATTGTATCTTAGATACACAGACGGTCTGTGTCTTGTTGTGTTCTTGCCCCCATGAGCCATTGGTTGGCTCCTTACGGGTGGAAATCTATGATGTAACTTGTGGTATTAGTAGTGATAGTACTACTGCCTTGTGCCAAAGTGAAAAGAGACATGGAAGCGGATGATCAAACTCTCTCATGAGATGCATCTGCTGCTGCAGTCATGACTGCACAAGCAGCTGAAGAAGAAGAAGAAACACCCTTTCCGGCCGCAAGGCCTTTGGGAATATGTACTTGGTGGCTCAGCCACACTGGCACACCAATGTTAGACCACCCTCAGGGGCGCCTTCAAGGCAGAAAAGCCCACTCAGTGGGGGTGGTATTCAAACAACTTACGTCATGATATGACTTATATCATGTCATAGCTGAGATACACACAGCAGAACTCCAACACATTGTCAAGACACACTGAGCATGGAAGGCTGTGGAACCCAATAGCCATCTTGCAGCAAAAGCATTGCACAACACATCAGCTGCTTGTGTTTGACTGGAAAGGGTAACAACCAGCATGCTAGACTGCGCAGTCCTGCAGAAAGAGTTTTCAGTAAATGCTGCATGCTAACTTTCATTATGACGACCACTACCTGTTCGCGGTCTCAGACATCGGATTACCCCGCCTGGCACAACAGCAGCAACTGCAGTGAATGCCTGCAGACTCCGGGAGGGGGGGGGGGCAGACTCGATGCAAGCCGGCTGACTCTGTGTGAGCGCCATGCTCGGTGTGACACTACTGGAGCAGCAGGCAACCATCATGACGATCAAACAGGCACCCGAACAACACCGTCACAGTAAAGTTTGCTGTGTTTCCACTGCGAAAAGCGGGCTGCCTGATTATTATCATAAGGCGTATTGCATGGCATTCAGCAATGTGAAAGAGATAAAGCCATGCAACATTGTATGAGCAGGCAAATGAATCAACATGCACGGGGGCCGCCATCTACGGATGGCGCTGCCAAGCCAGCTGGTTCTGCTGTTACCGAGCCTGAAAGTCCTCATGCTGGCCGCAATGTGTTGATTAACAGCAATTATAATTGCTGATGACTTAGTTTGCAGGAACCCTCATGGCCGCATTTTCCAAATGTGCAGCATCTCTGTATCATAGCTGACCGCTGCCACGTCATTGTTGCTGTCACCACAAAAAACCACACCAGTGAAAACCTCTGTATGCTTGCACACTGAGAAGAGGCAGGATGCCTGCAGCACCAACAGAACACGATCCCAAGTGTAAGAGAACGACTTACTCTACTGAGTGCACATCACCATGAGTGGGACATTTGAGCTGAGTTGTGTTTTGCATACAGGCAAACAGCATGACTGAAATCGTTCTTATAAAATGGTCTCATTACAAATAGCTCATAGGCGATGCACCAAGAGACCAGCGTGACCAAGCCATCATGATCATGCTATGCATGGCTATTAGTAATATGCCTCACTACTAGTAGTACACAATGCCTGATGGCAGTGCAACTTTTATGCCAGTCATTGCTTGAATGTTGCATTTGCAAAGGGAGGCTTTGCAACCCAGGTGGTTGCATGCTATTGCAGAGTGTAATCCAGTGTCATACTGGTCGCTGAGCTTACTTGATGGCCCACATGTGACATTGTGAAACACAGTGCTACTGATGGCATTTTCTAGAGAGCCCAACTTCTTTGGGCTCTCTTCTCATCATCCACTATGCAATTGAGATACACTTAGTGTGCCACACTTTGCAGTGCAGAAAATTGGAAAAAAATTTCTGCACTGCAGAGTGTGGCACACTAAGCGTATCCCAAATGGAAAATTGGATAATTTTCAGTGCAAGGCAGCATGCCACGTAATCGAGCAGATGCATTGGTTCTGTAGCTTCACAAATCTCCAAATAAAAACATGATAACTTAATCATGGCTGAAGAATGATTTACATACAACTTTTTATACACGCGGCAGGCTGGACTGCACAGCTGTACATGTGGCAGCGCACCTTGCACCCCATGATAGGCAGACACCAGACTCCTATGGTGCAATCCTCTGCTGCCGTCACTATCAAGTCTTTCTCTGGGTGAATGTCCATGGCTGCCATCCAGCGGGCATGGGCAACTATTTCATTGCGCAGGCGCCCATCTTTCTGCAGGCAAAATAAAAATTATCTCAATTGACCCAGCTGGTCTTGTCATGGGCTGCAACACTGTCACTTCTATAGTGCATGAGTCATGCAACTAGCCAAGAATGCAGCTGGCCCCTCCCAAAGTGAAGGATCATCACATCTCATGAGATGCACAGAAGCTGGAAACTTCAGAAGCAGGCAACATCTGTTGCACATAATCAGCTGGCACATAAGTGTGCCTTCAAACTGGCAGCTCACTGAGGGGGAGAAGTTGCTGCTGGTGTCATGAGCGATGCCAAGTGGCCTAGGCACTGTGTTGCAGGGCAAAACTGAGTTGATCAACACATCAACCAATCTTGAACATGTTGCTATTGTCAATATATTGCTTGCTTGTTATTGTCTGCTTGAGTTCCCACTGAGACCCATCAAGCGGAGGCACTCTCCCTCAAATACTTATTGAGTGCAAGTTTAATCAACACGTCCACCATCACAAGAATTGTTATGGTCCATCAAGTCAGTCAGCCACTGACTCAAACAGCCACTCACCAGGCCATATATTCTCACACACCCGTCTGTTCTAGCTGCAATGACGAAGCCTCTCCTCACAGCCAAGCTGCAGCACGGCATCCCGCCCACAATGGTCCTCACACACACATAGTCAGCATCCGCTGCTGCTGCCCAAATGCAGATAGTGCCCTCAGCATCGCAGCTGATAAGCTCACTACTCAGATCATCCGACCAGGCACCTCTTCTAGATTGATAAGCTGAGCCCAGTGCCACGATGGGGCTTTTGTGTTGTTTGAGAGTGAGTGTGGGCTTGATGAGAGGTCCAGGAGCAATGCTGAACACCTGAGATTGCAGTCAATGCACAAATCAGGTTGGCCCGATACACAAATTGGTTTGGAGAGCAGCATGGCTGTGTCGCATGCAGTACTGCAAGACTGGCACGTTTGCGTCCAAGCTTGACTGCTGCAGTGCATTTTGCCAGGGCCTCACATGTAATCACTTCCAACCGCATGCAGCCTCAGCATCACCTCTGTGCATGTGACAGGTAATCTCATCAGCAGCGCTGCAGTGTCCGACATTCTGAGGGGCGTTATTATATGGACTACAGTACTCTATGGCTCCATGTTAATCTGGCACTGCCATGGGCACGGATCAAAGGCAGAACCAGATCAACATGGAACCATAGACTACTGCTGTCCACATAACATCGCCCCTCACTAGCCTTGCAGCACAGTGCTGCAGCACCCAGTGCATAATGCTGTCAGCAGTGCACAACAAAGCCTCCAAAATCATTGCCAACGCACTTGAATGGTGCCGTCACTGCAACCAGCACACAGCTGCACTCCTCCACTTGCTGAGATGTTGAAAGCCACCCCACGTACGAAGTCGGCGTGGTAGGAGGAGGGCTGGAGGCTCTTTGGCAGCCTCCAGACATATAACAGTGATGAGCCTAAATCATCCCACACCTGAGACGCAGCAGGCGGCTTGTGAATTTAAGGGGATGCAGAGTCAGCTAGCTGCTCTGTTTCTTGACTCTGAGAGAGGGCATCTATGCTGGCTGCGTGCAAGTCAGGCTGCTGGATTACAGCCGCACCAATCTCTGCTGCCCTGCTCTGCCAGTACCGCACTGCAGGGATGGCAGGAACCCAGCAAGCAGGCCTGTGCTATTGCTACTGTGTCACATCATGGTGCAGTTGAACATAGGGTTATGCAGTTAGTGAGAGCGGCTAATGCTGGAAGGGCAACTTCTTGCCTGCAAGCCTGCTTCATTCCCCAACACCAGCAAGCTGCTGCCATCCACCGTGCATGATCGAACTGTTTGCACCAAGCTGTGGTCTTGTGTGTCTATCTGCAAACAACAGAAGCAGCAGCACGTTGTAGAGAAGCTCCTACGGGGTTTGAACGCGCGTCTGTAGTTGCAAATGATTTTGCGGAAATGAGCTGCAGGATGTGTCAGCCAGCTCAGCAGAAATTGCGCAGCAGGGACTTGAGCTGGGTGCATGCCTTAGGTGGTGCATCCTGCTGCATGCGACTGGTGGGCAAGCTGCAAAGCACGCCATCAGAGTAGCCATGTACAGTGTTGGCATTATAGGTACTATCAACCGAGCTCACAAGAGTATGGCCTGGTACCAACCTTCGTCACCTCTTTCTTGGCATCTTCTTCGTCAGGAATGACCTGTAACACTGCTCCCTGCAGGCACATAGTAATTAGATAATTAGGTACATGTTGAACCGGCTTCTACAGGTATTGGTGTTGTGAAAAAGCTGTAGACGTACCGATCTGGTGTGCACATACGCCAGCCCCTGCCCAACACTGCATAGGTTGTTGTACAAGAGAGATGGCGATGGGCGAAGGGCGACCTGCAGCTCGAGTATGTTGATCTTGATGGCAGCCAGTATAAGAGATGTGGCAGTGCAGAGCTGCGCACCTGCAGGCTGTTCTCTTCCCGATAAGGCATTACTTGGCCTCCAACAAGACACTCCGAGACATCGCCAGGAGTGCATGCAGCGTGCTAATGTTATTGATTGGCATTACACTTGAGACCATGGCACTTGGTGCTAGAAGGAGCCTTAGCCCGGACAGAGAGCTGTGTCGGTCAACATCTCCACGGCACAGAGGCTGTAAGCCCACCGCAGCTGCATGTTAAGTATTGTACATTGTATGTTCCGTATATACCGTTGGCATATGTGATTGAGGCACGCAAACACTGCTACTCCCAGCCACGCATCAGTGACCCGGCGCCACCGTAACGTCTAGCGAATTCTCAGCTTTATATTGATTGGTCATAAAATCTTCTAGTATGAAGCTCAAAAGTCTGGGCTTGGATGCAGTAGTTACGGGGGTTCGCACTGCGATCATGAATGGCCACGGTTTGTAATTCGCAAATGGTGGAGGTTTCTTTTCATTTATCTGCTGCTTGATCGCGGCCTTCTCCTCGGACAGAGTGAGCTCAGCTGAGCTGCAACAAAGAGCAAGTCTTGGGGCCCTCGAGCCTGCCCAGCTTAATCATATGTACAACATAATTGCAGCTCATGAACGCATGGCACGATGAGCAGCGGAGGTCATAGAAAATGAGATCATGCAGCATGGAACGCTTTGGACGCTGGCTTATATGGCTTAGCATAGTTTCTGCATCTGCGAGGCGGTCTCTAGTGGTATCGCAGCAAGATACAACATCGGAATCCCCACAGCAACCATTGTCGAGCAGCTGCTACTCTGGTGGGCCACCTGAGACTACAGCCTGCTGCAGCGGTCAGATCTGATTCAATGGCTTCTACAGCGTACCGCAGCAATTCATTCTGCCGTGATAACAGTACAAATCGACATTGATTCAACTGCCCAAAGGCTCAGACAGCTTCATGAGTTCGCAGCAGCAGCTAACTGGCAGTCCATCCCTCAGCAACAGATCCCCTCATATCTATCCTCTTGAACTGCTCCAGCAAACCGCAGAAACTGCATACTCACCACTGCCTCTTTCTGATATTCTTAACAACTTCAGGCATCGCAAAATTAAGACTGATCAGCCCCAATGCAAACAGATGTATCCCAGCCAGCGCCAAGACTCGGCCGCTGACAAGTCCCATGGACTTCAGCACTGACCTTCCCTGGGACTGTTTGAATGCATTGACAGTCAGTGTTTCGGGCTGCAAAGTGTCGTTGATCAGCGCTGTGACATCCAGTGATGCACTGCCAAACTTTGCCTGCAACTGGATTGAGTACCAGGGCTACATACAATCAGGTACTGCAGCAACCACTGCGATATCTTTATATATGTTTCGTCTTCACCACAAAGTCCCGTCACGCGTCATGCTGCTATCAGACAGCCTTGCATGCACAGAGTGTTCTTGTGATGTCTGTAGTCTTTCATACACACATCTGTGTTGTTCTGTTGTATCAAGGCCTCTTGAACAGTGCAGAGTATGGTAATTCAGCAGCAGCTGCGGCTGGCCTGAGGGCCAGTCTATTCAGGTAAGTGCTGAGCAGTCATTTCTGCCGCTAGCAGCATGTATCGGCCAGCACGCTGACCCTAGTACAGCTCAGTAAGCCTTATTCAGCAAAGACATTCCACCTGTCAACCTTGTGGCCGCTTCCTGCCTTCAAAACTTTGCCACAATCCGCAAAACTTCAGTGCAGCTTTGTGTGGTTTTGTCTGCAGACAACAAGGCCCACTTGGCAGCGTGGACTCGGCCAATCAGCACCACTCGTTGGATCCTGTATAACACCAACCTCACCTCCTGGCGTGCACGTGGCACAGCAACAGTCACACTTGACGACATGCAGAAGGCCATCAAAAGCGTAACCAGCAGGAACCCCAACTTGCCGGTGTCACTGCTGCTAGATCAACCAGAGATGCTCCAATTGCAAGCCAACTCAATGCAGTTCCAGCAGCAGCTGCAACAACAGCAGCCAGCAGTGGATGCAGCAAATGCAGGCAGGAGACTCTCACACGCAAGAAAACTGCAACAACAGGTGGATTCTTCTTCTGCTGCTGCTCCATCAGTTGCTAAACCGGCATTGCCGCCAGGTGTTGAAGCAGATATAGGCAATGGTTTGGTCAGTCGGCCCATTAACTGGCAGAAGCGCTTGGCTGATGTGATACAGAGCAATGGCAGCGTGTTGTTTGGCTTCCCAGGGAACAATACGATTGTCCTATACAACAATGAAAGATGCAACATCACTTACGAGGTGGGTGCACTTCAAAGGCTTGCCTTCACAACTAGTGGCCTATCTGTCAGCTGACTTGTAGCTTTGACCAATGCAAGTGCTAAAAGTGATGGTGATGAGAACAGAGTCAGAGGGAGGCAGCAAGAAGATGCATGTATCATGGTGTACAGCGTAGAAGCAGCAGCCAATTTACCAACTGCCCTGCTGCAGATGCAATGTTTGATGATGACTGCAGTAATGCTGTGGCAGCACTCACTTGTTGTTCAGTCAATGTGTTCTTGTTGTCTCCCTGGTCAGTGTTAACCCATTGTTATTATCATGTCATTATAACATTCTGCCGTCTCCTGCACGCTCCATACCTGTACAGATCATGTCAGGTGGTTTACTAGGAGCTGGCAGCATCGACTCCAGCACAGTTGGCACCTTTGCTATGCCCGCCTTAAGCCCTTTTGAACCGCCTATGATCATGGATGTCGACCGGCAGGTTTTAGCAGCAGCAGCGGCAATCGTGCGATCGAATCAAGGGGCAACTGAATCATCAGGGGATTGCAGGGCGTTGAAGATTTTTGTAATCGTGATGTTGGTTGTGCTTGGTGCTGCATTGCTTGGGGCACTTGTTTATCTAGTAGTCCGGCTGTCAAAGGCGCCTAAGGCGGCAGCAGCAGCAGCGACTGGGCAAGAAGATTTGGTACTGAGCCCCGAAGGTGTGGCCATGAGTCCTCTTGAGCAGCAAGCCAGGGCTTTGGGGCCTTCTGGTGGGTTATAGTGTGTCCTCAGCCTGGGGTTGTTGAAGGTAGATTTGGTGCTCTCACAGCCTGGGTGATTGGTATTGCTCTAGAGGCATTGAAAAGCCTGAAATGCGTCATCATGCAGGTAGGCAGGGTGTACCATGATGACGTCACCAAGCGGCTTGGGAGTTGAGCAGTACAGACTCTGGTGACACCAGGTTGAGCCAGTCGCTGCCGCAGCAGTGGCTGCCAGTGGTTGGCTGAGACGATCTATGTTCAAATCGTTATCAGATGGTAGTGATATACAATAACAGGATCTTACTGGTGTTTGCTAGAGTGAGAGCTTCATGTTGCTGCATCCTCCAGCAGTTGCTTTGTATGTGCTGCCCCAACCCACCTGAGGGCCTCCCGTAGAAAATGGCTCCTGGGAAGCTCAACTGTTATAGTAGCACCGGTGAAGGTACCTTCACTGCATGATCATCATGATCATCATTTGATGATGGCAGTAAATGCTATGGCTGCAAAACACTAATTATTATTATTAACATCATTTGATGATCAATGTTTGCTGCAAGGTTTGCACATGGTGTTGCACGAGGTGAACTCTTGGGTGAAAATATAGTCGTTCCCACAGTGCAAATGGCCAATTGGTGTTCGGTGGAAGCAGGCACCCGGAAAGCAGGCATCGGATGGCCATTTGCACTGTGGAAACTTTGCTGTGTAGATAGTATCATATTTTCTCCCCAGAATTCACCTCAAGCAACACCATGTAGGATTGAGCCATTGCAGCAAGTTGAGATGCTGTGACAAATGCTCTGACATGCGTTGGGGGCGCCACCCTGGTATGATGCTTGTGCCTGCCTTGGCTGCCCTTGATGCCCACCATGTGCAAACCGAATTGCTGCATGCACATTGAGTGCCACGTGATCATCACACAGTGTCTTTATTGCATGTTGTGCTATGTTTTGAGCATTACTTGTGCACGTTCGTTACCTCTGCTGCATATCAAGCATGTTGGGCGCCACCTGGTCGTGTTTTGTAACTGATTGTTGCTCATCACTCAATGTGACTGTCGTATCCTACGCAGGCGTCTCATGGTGCATTCAGCCCACAGCAGAGGCTGCTTTCTAAGCAAGCTTATCGCATAGTAACTCGCACAGCTACCCAGTGTCAGAAAGTGTAGTAAAAGTGCCCTCTCAGCACTACTATGTTGCATGAAGTTTCCTTGCCATACCCGACCTTTCAGACGAATACGTATGATTCAAGTAGAAACCAGCTGAGATTTGAACATTCGTAGATCACAGCTCCACACGCATGAGCAACTGAAATCAGGACGACGATGGCTTGGCTCAACCAGCTCAACCAACTGACGAAGACGCTCACGGAGCAAGCCACCGATGTTGTGCGCACAGCTGGGCTCGATGGACAACTGGTGAGGTTCAAATAGAGCTAATTCAGGACGTACCAGCAGCTGCTCAAACCGTGTCCCATCCTCAACGGCATCTGGGCACCTTGCAGGAACAAGCCCGCAGCCAGATTAGTAGCATTGCATCCAGCGTATTGACACTAGAGCCAGGGGCGCCACGGGCTGGGGCCTCTCCCGGCAATGCAGCAGCAAGCCAGACAGTTGGCCCTATGCAGCAGCGGCATGCAGAACCAACAACCGAGCATGATCAGGTGCGCTGGTTATGCCTAGCACATGCCATAAACATGCAAGATCTACACGCAGCAGCAGCTGCAGCTGCAGCTGCAGTTGGGGTGGCAAATGAGTCGTGCGTCAAGAGTTAACACTTTGTGCCAGCACCTCATAGAAAGGATACCTGTCTACTGTTGCAGTGCTACAGTCTCTACTAATGCCAAACCGCGGCAGCTTGTTCGTAAGCACTTCTTCTCCATCTGGCTGAACTCCTGCATCGATTCCAAGCAGTTTTACCTTGTTAGCTACCTCAGCAGCCCTTTCTGTCCTGCACACCATCCACCCTGATAGGTATTCCCTCCAGAGTTACACACAACAGCACACACAACAGCAGCAGCTGAAACCCCAGCAGACACAGCTGCTAAACCCTCAGCAGCTTCCTCCAGTGCCTCAGGTCTTGCCAGAGAGAACGCTGCACTCAAGGCTCGTCTGCAGCAGGTGGAGGATGCAGCTGCAGAGGCCCTAGGAGAGTTACAGGACGCCCAAGATGAGTTAGATGCTGAGAGGGAGGCCAGGCATTCAGCTGAACAGCAGGTGGGCTCACTGGTGAAAAACAGACAAAATAGAATGATACATCATCCAAAAAAATAATTGAAAAACCATTTTAAAATGTATTTATAGGTCATATCAATTCCCATGCATCTGCATGTACATCTACAACTCTATATTTCCAGTTCTGTGCATATGGCCCCCCACTTATAGGGAGGGATAAAAAGATGTGTCAACAGTGCTGCATTGTGGGCTTATAACATGATGTGGGAACTTTTCTTAGACACACTCAAGATGAATCTATTGCCATTATAGAGGCCCAATAAGCAGCAGGACATCAGGTGAGATATGTCAATATTTGATATGTCAATGGATACAACTACAGTTGCATATGCATGTATGTGTACATACAATCAATGTGTATGTATATGATAGTCTGACTGTGCATTGCCTGTCCGCTTGCAGATCATTCTGCTGCAGCAGCAACTGCTTACAACCCAAAATGAAAGAGATGAGCAGGTTCAGCACACACAGCAGCTACAACAGCAGCTTGCCCAACAGCCCACCCACCAGCAACAGCAGCAGCAGCAGCCAGATACTGCAAACCTGCAGCAGCAGCTGGAGAAGGTCTCGGCAAACATAGAACTGTGGAAGAAGCGAGCAAAGGAGCAGCGGCTGCGAGCAGATGAACTGCAGCAGCAGTTAGAATCGCAGCAGCAGCAGCAGCAGCAGCAGGGAGAGGACCAGGTAGCTGAGACACGGACAGCAGCTCAACAGTCGGTCCACAGCTACAAAGCAGAAATTGCTGCCCTGAAGCAGCAGGTGCATACTCTGCAACAGCAGCTGGAAACAGCGGTGCCAGCAGAGCCAGCAGCAGCAGCAGCAGAAACGACTCATTCAGCTGAGGAGGTTGCTGCTTTGCAGGACGAGGTGCAGCAGCTGCAGCGGCAGTTAGAGGAGGTACAGGCAGCAGCAGCCGAGAGCAGCAGCCTGAAGGATCAGGTGCAGCAGCTGCATCAGCAGTTGGAGGACCAATATGCGGCAAAAGCAGCAGCGGTAGAGAACAACAGCCTGCAGTTGGAGGAGGTACAGGCAGCAGCAGCAGCAGCAACACTGCAGAGCAGCAGTCTGCAGCAGCAGGTGCAGCATCTGCAGCAGCAGTTGGAGGAGGTGCAAGCTGCCAAGGGAACCTGGGAGATGAGAGCCAGGAAGTTGAAGCAGCAGCATGAAGCTACAAAGCAACAGCTGGCAGACCTACAGGGTGAATTGCAGCAGCTGCAGGACTCCAACCCTGCTGCTGCTGCTGCTGCTGCTGCCGGCGTTGGTAATGATGGTAGCAGTGGCAAGATTCCTGCTGCTGCGTTGCAAGAAGGGGCTCTTGCTTTGCAGGAACAGCAGCTGCAGTATCAGCAGCAAGTGGCTGACCTGCAGCTGCAGTTGAAAGAGCAGCAGGACCAGCAGCAGCAGGAGTTGCAAGCGCTGCAGGATGTCAAGCAGTTGGCACAGCAGCAGTGTCAGCAACTGCAACATGAGTTGGTGATGAAGCAGCAGCAGTGTGATGAGCAGCAGCAGTTTGTGGGTCAACTGCAAGCTGCACTGGATCAAGAGCAAGACACAGTGAGGGAGCTCACTCAGCAGCTGAAGCAGCAGCAGCAGCAGCAGCACTCTGCAGCAGCAGCAGCAGCAGCCGGACCAGGTTCTCAAACAGAGCAGCAGCAGCAGCAGCAGGTGCTGATTGAGCAGATAGAGCAGCTGCAGCAGCAGCTACATGACGGTCAACAGGAATTGCTGTTAGCCCATCAGCAGCTTCAGGCAGCTCATGAACAGTACCAGGAGCAGGTGGCAGCAGCAGCAGCAGCTGATGTAGCAGCAACAGCAGCACGTGACGATCTGGCTGCTGTGCAAGCACAGCTGCAGCAGCAGCAGCAGGACAGTGAGCAGCAGAAGCTGCAACTGTTCCAGCAACTTCAGCAGCAGCAGGAAGATGCTGCAGAAGCTCATGCAGATGCTGGGGGATCCAAACAGATCGCTGCTGCTGCTGCTGCTGCTGCTGCTGAGAAGCTAGCGGTGCTGCAGCATCAGTTGGCCTCCTGGGCTGTTGCTGCTGCTCCTTTAGCTTCTGCTGTTGAATTATATGAAGGCTCTTCATCAGCGATGACCCAGCAGCAAGCAGAGGCTGACTTGGTAGTGGATATGCTGATTGGTCGAGTACTAGAAGAGCTGGCAGCACCAGCAGCAGCAGCACCAGCAGCAGCAGCAGATGTTGGCAGCAACGGGGTGGCACATGGTGCAGCTTTAGAGCCGGGACTAAAAGCGGACCTCAGGATCGACAGCAGCAGCAGCAGCAGCGTATTGTCAAGCGGCAGCCTCTACAAACAAAGCAGCAGGAAGAAAAAGAAGAAGGGCAAACCCCAGCAGCAGCAGCAGCAGCAGGAAGTTGGCGAGGCATCTCAGAGCAGCTTGGCATCAGGCAGTGTAGATGCTGACGTGGCAATACTGCAGCAGGAGCTCCTTGAGCTGAAGCAAGCTCTGGCTGCTGCTGAGGCTGCACTGCAAGAGCAGCAGCAGCAGCATACATGGCAGCAGCACCAGCAGCAGCAGGATGAGGAACAGTCAGCAGGCCAGGAGGGAGTAGGCCCTCGGCTGCAGCAGATCGTTCTGGAGCGGGAAGCTGAATGCCAACAGTTACAGCAGCAGTTGCAGTTGCTTGAATTTGAGATTCACACCATGCGCGAGCAGCAGCAGCAACAAACAGCAGCAAAGGATGAGCTCAATCAACAACTGCAGCAGCAGGTGCTGGAGCTGGAACAGCAGGTGCAGGGCTTAGGTGCTCAGCTAGTGGACCTGCAGCAGCAGCAGGAGGAGCAGCAGCAGCAGCAGCAGGAGTTGGCTGTTCGGGAGGCTCAATGCCAGCAGTTGCAGCAGCAGATCTTGGAGCTGCAGCAGCAACTGCAGCAGCAAGAGCAGCAGCAGCAGGAGGCTGCTGCCAGTAAGGCCGCTGATGTGGCAGCTCTGAGAGATGGAGCAGCAGCAGAAATAGCCATGGTAAGACTATCAATACTGCAAAACATAAAGCTAGTTCTTAATCTTCAGTGGTCTATCAATACCTCCCTGCATTACACTATCAATCAGTCAGCCCTGGGTTCAACCTACTTCATTTTATACCAAATGGCGATGTCTTTTCTTACAGATGTGAGCAGTCACTGCACACCAAGTTGGGGTGTAGGTTTGTTGTTTGTTGTGACTTCCAAGGGTGTAGGATCAGATTGTAGGGCTTAACAGGGGGGGGGGGAGTGTAGGGCTTAGAGGGGGGATAAGTGTAGGGCTTAGGGAGGGTTTAGTGTAGGGCTTAGAGTGGGGGTAAAGTGTAGGGCTTACGGGGGGGAGGGGGGGTGCAGGGCTTAGGGAGGGTAAAGTATAGGGATTAGGGTTGATATAATTTTCTAATCTTGTCCGATAGTAATGCTTTGTCGTTGTTTATACTGTTATTATATGTTGTTTTGTTGTCGTTATCTTGATCATGCCATTGCTCGTGCTGCAGGCCATGGCCAAGGTGCAGTCTGCCCTTTCTCAAGCTGCCGCAGCAGATGCCAGAGCATCAGCAGCAGAAGCAGCAGCAGCAGCAGAAGCAGCAGCAGCCGAGGCACAAATGCAGCAGCTGCAGCAGCAGTCAGCAGCTACGCAGGAAGCACTTTCAGCAGCACAGGCAGAGGTAGCAGCACTGCAGCAGCAGCTGCAGGAATCTGAAGCATCAATACAGCAGCAGATGGAGCGAGCAGCAGATCTCGAGCAGCAGCTGCAGCAGCAGCAGCATGAGTTTCAGGCTCTAGTTGAAGTTAAGCTGCAGGAGGCTCAACAGAAGGGCCAGAATGACTTGGCAGCAGCAACAGCAGCAGCTGTGGCAGCAGCACGACAAGACGTAACTAAGGAGCTGGAGGTTTCCATCCACAAGCTGCAAGAGCAGCTGGCAGCAGCACAGCAACAGCTGGCAGCAGCAGCAGAGCAGCAGGGTGAAACAGCAGGCACCCAGCAGCAGCTGCAGGAGCTGCAGCAGCAGCTCATCGCAACACAGGCAGCAGCTGCCACAGCGGCTGCAGAGAGGGATGCTGCTGTAGCTGCCGAAGCGGCTGCCACTGCTGCTGCCGCCGCCTCTGCTGCTGCTGCTGAGCGACTGCAAACGGAGGCTGCTGAGCGTACCAGACGCTTTGTGGCGCTGAATAAGACGTTCAAATCCCGAGAAGAGAAGCTGATTCTGGAAGTTGATGAGGCACACAGGGAGCTGGCTTCCTGGCAGGATCGTGTTGCGGCAGCAGCAGCAGCAGAGGCTGCAGCAAAAGCGGCAGCAGCAGCACTGGAAAGAGAGGCAGGGGATCTGAAACACAAGGTGAGGCAGCCACATCCTCCAATGAGATTTCAACTCATACATTGGAACTGTACTAATGTGTAATATTTGTCGTCAGAAATAAATCCAAAATTCCTAGAAATGACAAAAAATAACAATCCATGTTCATGTGTGATTGGCTGGCGTGGTATTTTTTGTCCTCTGTGGTTGTTGGCTGGGTGAACAACGTATGAAGGCACCTGACTGCTCAGCTCAAACTACTGTTGTGATTTTGTCACTGCTCTGCTGCTGTATCGTCACACTGCTCTGCTGCTGCTCTACCACAGTACTGCTCTGCTGGCCAAGTAATTGATCGTTGTACTTTGTGACGACTTGTCAACTCACCTTGTCTTTGGTCTGGGACGATGAAAGTATCCACAAAACCAACATCCACTTTCTCTCAAGAGCAGTAGTAATTGTCATTTCTATCTAACAAGGGTGTGTGTGCGTGTGTACTGCTTTCCTCTTTTAACCAAAGTGGCCTGCCTGCTTCTTTCCTGCGCTGCTGTTGTTGTCGCTGTAGCTTCTTGAGCTAGAGCACTCAACTGCTCATCTGCAGCAGCAGCTCTCTGCGCAATTCACTGCTGCCGCTGCTGCTGCTGCCAGAGCAGCATCTCTGGAGGCTGAGCTGGAAGCTGAGCGGGCCGGCCAGTTAGCAGCAGCAGCGGATGAGCCAGCGAGACGTGATGATCTGGATCGTATGGTTGCTGCTGCTGTTGCTGCAAGAGAAGACGAAGCAGATCGCCGTATTGCTGCTGCTCAGCAGCAACTGCAACAGGTGAGTCTGTATGTGACTCTCTATATTCCCTTTCTGTCTTATTGATATGTTGATGCCATGCTACTCAGACGACCACCGTCCCATTCCGATAGCCAATCTGCATGCTTTTCTTGCACTGGTCACACAACCGTTCTGTTATATTGGAAAGGGACAGAGTCACCAGCATGTCTTGTGCAGAAAGTTATCAGTCAACTTGACAACCACCAGTAGACTGATAACTTTCTGGCGGATGACATGCTAGTAACTCCGTCCCATTTCGAGATAACAGATTTCAGCGTTGGAATCCCACCAGAGTGCTATAGCCAAATCATGGATGTTGTTTCTAGGCCTTGGATGCTGTTTTGAAACCCCCACGTGTTGTTCTTGTGCTCTTGACACCATCCTCAACCCCTGAATGCTGCTCGCAAACACCCTGGATCATGTCCCTAAACCCTCATCGCTGTTATTGCTGCTGCTTTGCAGGCCCTTCAACAGGCAGAAGCAGCAATTGAGCGTGCAGCACTAGCAGAACAGGCCAAGATTGAACTCACTTTAGCTCTAGCAGAAGCATCAGAATTAAGAACGAAAGATGTGGATTCGCACGGACCAGCTGCAGACGGTGCAGGAGACAGCAACTTGAAGCTGCGCGATCCCGGTGGAGGCACAGCGGCTGCTGCAACATCAGAAGGTGGAAGTAGTCGTGTGCTCTCTGAAGGATCAACCATTGTTCAGGCTTCTGAGCTGGAAGGGCTCATGGTTCGTGCTGAAGAGGCCGAGTTGGCAGCTGCTGTTCAAACTCGCCGTGCTGCAGCTGCTGAGGTGGAGATGGAGGGTTTAAGGAAGCGGCTGGAGCAGGCAGAGAAGCAAGTCAAAGATTTGGGGTGGCAGTTGCAGATGGTGTTGGAGCCGGTCACAATCGGGGGAGGCTTGAATCACAGGGGGCGAGGTGGTCCGGAGGGAGGTGGCTCTGGTGCTGCTGGGGGTGGTGGGTGGTTTGCTGACATGCTTGGTTGTGGGGCTAATTATGTCCGTAAATAGGCATAGAGTGCAGTTGCTGGGGCCAACTTGGCCGTAGTAGGCCCGGCCCATTGCGTGATTTTGACTCAGCTCAGCAACTAACCCACCACTGGCGGTTGGGTCCTGAGCAGAATGCTGCCGTTGTTGTACATAAGGCCAAGGCTCTATTTCAACCGGAAATAATGTTGCAATGACTCAGTCAATTTTACAGGAGAGAACTTTGCTGTCTTCGCCCATTGCTCTGTCTGACTGACACTCACGCCAATAAAAATGCAGAGCATAGGCAAGGACCATTCGCTGCTACTACAACCCTGGTAGCAACACACTGTAGTAAATGCTGCATTCCTTATTGTTTATATGCTTAATGGTTGTGTGCATCAACATATGCAATCGTACTAGGTCAACATGAGCGTCGCAAGCGCAACCTGGGAGTGGGGCCAAACCTACGCCCAACATATTAGACTTATTAAGTCTACAATAATGTCAATGCCTCCAATCTGTCAATGAATATGCCAAACGACTAAGGAGACAGCGGATCACCCTGCTTCACTGCTCGTGATATTACATACGACTGCAGATAACATATGGTGTTCCGAACACCACGTGCCAGGCCCTACGGCTTGCACTGATCAAGAAGTCACGGTCTTTTGCACGAGCCTAATCAGGCTTATAAGTATCATACTTATCAATGATCAACTACTGAGTATGATCAACTGGCACCATCGTGGTGAACATGTTCAGTGCTCCGTAATGGAGGGTTGTGGTCACCCTTGTTCAAACTGTTTTCCCCATACGAGCGAATCTAACCCATCCGAGGGTAATTACTAGTGATCGTGGTACCAGCCTAGTGACTATGAATCCACTACACCTATTGATCCAGGAGCAACCTCCTAAGGAGGCAAGGAAGGAAGTTGCCCTTTCCGGCCGCAAGGCCCTTGGGAGAAGTACTCCTAATATCTATCATTAGATTGCTATTTCACCTTCATCAAACATCGAATTCTGGGGCCAATATTGCTCAACTCCAGCCCACCTACAACAAGGTATTCTCGCCTGTGACTGACTGATTAATGTATGAAACACGCTTTATGCTGAGTCCCCTTTCAACAGCAGCAGCACCAGCAGCAGATGCTGCCCCACCCGTCCCCGGCTGCTGCTGCTGCTGTGACATGGCCGGCATCAGGGTTGTATGTACCCAGGCACACCTGCCTGCATCCAGCAGCTGCTTACACTGCAACCCTAAAGCAATCCTACTGGGTCTATCTAGGAGGTCTGCGGGATGATACTGGTACACATATTCCTGCTGACCCTGCTGCTGCTGACCAGCAGACGTACTGCTGGTCAGCTGTACATCTGAAGAATCACCTTGCTGCTGCTGTTGCTGGTGCCACCAGTGGTGGTGGGCATCGTCTTCAGACTTGTCTGCTGCTCCTGGAGCTGCTTCATGGCCACAAAGTGCCCAACCTGGGAGCATCACGTGCAAAAATCAGTAATCAACCCTTTATCAATATCATCAATATGAAGGCAACCGAAACTTCTGCTCTCCTAATAGTGTTTGTCTTCTTGTTTTATGATTGCCACCTTTGTTTCATTGTGTACTTGTATTGTGATTGCCACCTTTGTTGTTGCCATCATAGCTGGGCTGAAAATGATAGAATTAGTGATATTTGTTTGGTGATGGCACGCTGAACCTTCAAATATGTCCATTAATATCATACTGTAGTATGTGCATATATAGTGTGTGAGAGGTATATCTATGCACCCACTGCAGAACCAGGCAATTGTCTCAAACTCCTTCTCGCCCAAACCAAATTCCTGCAAGTGCCCTCTTCCACAGTAAGCTGTCCATCCACACCTGTGATGACAGCAGGTAGCCACTGCTAAACCACGCAACAGAAACTGACATTTCACGTCTCTGCTGCCGCTGCTGCCAGCGCTGCTGCTGCTGCTGCTGGAGGTACCAGTGACAGCGTCAGAACTGCTGTGCTGTGCAGAGTGATAGTGGCAGCAGTAGGATTGTTTGCTGTGTCAGTGCCAGCTGGTGCAACAACGGCATCAACAGCATCACGACAAGCTCTCAGAGCAAAATCAGTGGCAGCACCACACAGGTGTCTGCCATGCACTGCCCATGGCATCTGCTGCTGCTGCTGCAAGGAGCTGTCTGCATTCTGAGCTGGTAAGCCCCAGTCACAAGGTTCAGCAGGGCAACAGATCAGGGCCCCAACACTTATTACTGCTAACTGTTGCCGCCGCCGCTGCTGCTGCTGGTGTGTCTGCTGAAGCTGCTGATGCAGGTTCTCCATCTTCTGCTGCTGCTGCTGCTGCTTTGCTGTGACTGGCTAGGCTCCTGCCAGGTGAAGGTGCATGAGCGGCAGCAGTGCTGCATCTTTCAGGTCTACTGCTGCACGTGTCAGTCTGGTGTGGCGGAGTCGTCTGTCAGCCTGCAATGAAATTTTACAAGAAAAACTTCTGGAAAGCAATACGGCATTAACTACTATTGGATTTGAGCTCTAGAAAGCATCAAGGCATTAATCATCATATAAATTGGGTTCTGAAAAGTATAAAGGCAATAAAGTATTACACTGCAGGGCTGCAGCTTGTTGACAAGCCCCTCAGTGCATTGCTTAGGTTCAGATTGCAGCTTTCAATTCTGTGTGGCTTCCTTAAAATAACAGTTGAAAGATAAAAAATGTGAAAAAAAAACAAAAAAAGCTCAAAGTCGGAGTGTACACGTCACACACCTGCTGCTACCAGATTGTTATCCTCAGTGACCGGCGCCGCAGCACCTTGGTAATCGTTGCAACACTTGTCATAGCACAGCGGCACAGTCGGCCTGCTTTGCTGCATATCCAGCCCTGCGCTGGCTGAGCCAGCACCACCATGGTCAACATGTGCACAACCAGCACTGCCACAGCCCTCAACATGGGCATGAATGGCTTTGCTGCTTGCGCACCAAGTGGACTGATACTGTGGAAGAAATATGCCGCTGGAGGCCTTTGTTTGGGCCTTGGAACCAGACCAGCGTTTCCAGAACCAGTGCTTGCCCCACTGCTGCTCGACTTGGTCTAAGGGATATCGTGCAGTGGATATGAAGAATAGTTGTGCAACAACCTGCATTATGAGCGGAAAGAAACACTTTCATGTAATGTTTATGATAATAGTCCTTTCATAGGATCCTGGTTGGCGGACTTGCCAAGGAATGCCAATAGTGCAAAACCAATCATTGATAATGCATTAACTATCAGCATAAGGTATCAGCGCTGCAGACCAGGATAGTGAGGCATGAAAGTGATGGCTCCAACTGTCACTGCTTGTTGCTAGTACTGATATACTATCACTGCTTGCTGCTCTATGTGCATGCTGTGACTGCACGCACAGCAGCATGACTGCCAGTGTAGTTCTTTGAAGTTGGCTGCTGTGAAGTTACTGAATGAGTCGAGAGCGAACAAGATTCAGTCACTGTTATTTATAACATGACAGTTCTAAAACCGAAGGCCTGTTGCCATCGGTGCTTCTGGACAGTGTGCAAAGCAACCAAAAAGTGGTTAGCAACCAGCCAGGACGCGTCCGACATAAGTTAGGCAGAGATGTTTCACCCACCGCTGTAAGTAGGCACATTGCAGCAAAGAGCAGAAAGAGTCCATAGCCCCTCAAAGCACACAGCAGCGGCAGGGCAGCAACAGCCCAGGCAAACTCCTGAAGCAACAGCAGACAGCACATGTACAGCCAGCAGCTGCTCAGCAATGACCAAACAGGCAGATAAGCATCAGGAGGCACTGCAACTCTGTGTGAGAGGGAGCTCAGCTGTCGTTTCTGTGTCTGCAGCCTTCCAAGGACACAGTTGGCGCGCATTGATTGTCCAAGATTTATGCACTATTTTGTATAATCTTGTATATATATGACAAAATGTCTCTATTCATAACCAGAGTATGTATTGAGCACCATAAAATGCAGGAAACGTGCTGTGAAGGTGTGAATACCACTGTGACAGAAACACAAACGGAGCAGCAAAAGTGCAGTGTGCGGCCTGTCCATGGACTCTTTGTTTTCTGAGTTGCACTGACAACACCTGATGAGCACCATGAGCAAGGGTGAAACGCGTTTCGGGAGCTTCACATACTCTTTCTTTACAGTAATATAAACTAAACCTATAAACTAGTAAATTAAACCAGTACTATAAACCAGTACTATAAACTAGTAATATAACCTAGTAATATAACTTAGTAATATAAACTAGTACCATAATCTGACCTGGAGATTCGCCACCGCCACCAGGACTCCAGTGGTCAAAGAGCGGACAGGCAAACTCTGAATCTCGAAGATGAAGATCCACAGGAGTGTGGTGCAGCCGGCCGTCAAACCAGCCTGTCACAGAGTGGAAAGGACAAACAGAGCAAAGCAGGGCACTTGTCACACTATTAAATATGATCAAGACCGATTATATTGAGTGTGTACTACTGAAACTGATTCACAATGGGTGAACTTTAACTGGAACTGCTTAGTGGAAAGATTCCGAGGAGATAGCTATGCTGTTTGACCAGGGCCTGTGCAGACAGTGTTGATAAAACGGCTACATTAGCCGTTTGAAGCAGAATTTGAACCTGGTATGCCCCAGTGGCTCTATTACTATTCACAGCTGCCGACTGCGAGAATATAGGTCAATTTTGTGATTCATTGCAGCATGGCTCATCCTTTTTGGGCAGCAACATAGTCACACACATACCCGGGGGGGTGGGGGTGGGGGGGGGGGGGGGGGGG